>VYXF01012766.1:0-38994 GCA_013397295.1 Polioptila caerulea | reverse complement strand
CAATTCCTACATACTTTTTTTTTTTTTCCCCCCGAACAGAAGTAAAGAAAATTAAATAAAATGTAAAGCAAGCTGTGGAGCAATTATCCTTTTCTAAATGAATTCATATTGTAAAATAGCCTATTGAATGCATAATGAGCATCATTTCCACCAAGAGGAGGAGAGCAGAGCGGTCATCCCGTCATTATCAGCGCTTATTTCGGGAGCGAGGCAGTGCCAAGGTGAAGCGGATGCTTTGTGCCCTGGACACAGAAAAACAAGCCAAGCTGAGAGCCTCAAACTTCCCTTTATATTCAGAAGTACCTCACCCGGCCTGCAGCTGTCCTCTATGGGCTGTGAAGGCCTCAGATGGTGGTTGCAGCTGGACACGTGTTTTTGGGATTGGCAACTCTTCCATCAACTTCTCAGCTGGGAACAAAGGGCTGGGCTCTGTCTTCTGCTGTGGGAGCTTGGAAGGGGTAATGTGGGTCAGGGCACTCATCAGGGTGGGTGGGACAACTCCCAGCCATGGCCTGGAGAGCTTTTTTTCATATTTATAGCAGTGTTCCCTGCAAAGTGGAATGATTTCCTGGGAGAGGCTCAGCCTGGAGGCAGTGAGCTCCAAACTGGGCAGCTCCCACAGGCTGACAGTGACTGCCTCACCTTTCAGCAGAGCCCCCCTCTGCCCTACACATGTGGGCTGCTGCCCCTGATCTCACTGCAGACCTGGGGGACTCCAGGAAAAATTCCCATTTGCCTTCCCATCTTTCCA
Organism: Polioptila caerulea; assembly: GCA_013397295.1. Classification (NCBI taxonomy): domain Eukaryota; kingdom Metazoa; phylum Chordata; class Aves; order Passeriformes; family Certhiidae; genus Polioptila; species Polioptila caerulea. Next base: position 38,243 of record VYXF01012766.1, on the reverse strand, counting down.
TCCAAATGGATGCCAGGCACTAAGCACATGTATTGCACTTTCACAGAGATGAAAATACCCAAAGGGACTGAAATACTCCTTCTAAGTTAGGAATGTTCCTAAAAGGTGTTCCCTGCAGATTTTCCCTGCTTTCAAGTTCTTCCAAGTCCGGGTGGCACTGAGGTGATGGCCACGGGGGACAGCTGCTCCCTGTGTCCTCCTTCCAGTCTCACCCTCGGTTCAGCAAATCTATTTCATGCTCTAAGCCTAAGAGGTCATTTGTAGCAGTTTGGCCTGCATCAACCTGAATGAAAACATCCAATCAAGCCCTAATTGTGACAAATTATATTAGCCTGTAGTTGTGCAAGTTGCATTGCAGCAACTTAATTCAGGCTGTGCGTGGGAAGGCAGCAGAGGCTGAAGAGGCCCTTTCCACACCCAGGGAGATGTGTGTGGATCCCCTCCACCTTGCTACTCCTCTTGTGAGCAGACATCCCAAAGTGCTTATGTGCTGTCATCTAGACACTGCCTGAGGTACTCGAGGAATTGAGCAGGTTGGTCCCACTCCATGGAACTCACAGCTCCACGCTGCCTGAAATACCTGAGGAGAAAGAGCATCTGGCTTGTGACACAGGAAAATGTTAAAGTGAGGTGCAGGAGAGAAGAATGTGATGGGATTGTGTGTGCCTGCCCCTCTATTCCCCATTCCTGCAAGGAAGATTCCCTGGACCTTCAAATGGCTTTTCTCTAGTGCAAAATATGACAGCGAAGGAAAAAAACAAAAAGAAAATAGAATAGAGGAAAGAAATACTAAAATTAATTTCCCTACATGACATATTTTAAAGGGCACCGTCAATTTGCTTTATAATTACATTTCTAAATCACTGGAAGATTACACTGAAAGGTGAACTTTACAAAACCTGAATATTTTTTATTAATTTTTTAAAATTAAAAACCTTTTTGGGGATTTAAATACAATCCTTCTGTGCTGTAAGCCCGTGTAACAGCAACAGCAAAGAAACAGATAGGATATGCTACCCTTGTTCCTGCTCATTTGTACCTCTCATTTCCTCCTAAGGCTACTAAACCTCATGGGATTTAGCAGCTCCTTCTCTAAGGATGAGCAGCATGGTTAAGCACAAGTGCTCAGGTCTCCCCAAAGTTTTGACACTGCCCTCATTCCTCAGGATCGTGAGAAAGGGCTGGAAGTGTTAATATTTGAGGCAAGAGGTTTATTTTGCTATCCAGTTTTTGAGCCCTTCCAGATATCCCCATTTCATGCCTTCAGGCTTTTCTCTGCAATGAGGAAAGCTCAAGGTGTCTTAGCTGAGAGCTGAGCTTCTCACCTTATCAAATTGCTCCAGGTCTGAGAGAGAAACCAGGCGTCAAGAGAATCAGCACAGAGATCTCCAGCTCTGCCTTTGGGGAAAAATTTGTTCTGGAAGCACTGGAATGAGCCAGAGGGATGAGATCCTGCATGGGTGGGCACAGTCCAGGTGCCCCCAGCCTAAATTCCACCTCCTTCACAACACTCTATGAAAAGAAAGCAAATCTTGCCCAAATTTGTGCTGTAGCCACTCAGGGGACACTCGTGAAAGGCACTGGGTTAAGCAGAGATGTGATTTAAAAGTGCCCTGGCTAAAGCACAAAGAATTTTAACATCACCACTCCACTTTGACATGGGGCTGTTTTCACCTGAGCTCCTTTTGCTGTGAGATGAAATCCAGTTTCACTGGTTCACTTTCCCACCTGAGCTAACTCCCTGCCTTGTCCTAACAAGGTACAAAAATAAAAGCACAAAGCAGCTCGACGTTGGAGTGGTTGCAGGAAATGATGGAGCTCCCTGTGCTCATCCACTACAGGAATCTATATTAGGTTTCTCAAAGTCTTACAAGCACAATGAGCTAATGCAGTCTCTCAGTGCAGGTGAGATTTATTTCTCTCTTTCTCTAATATATATGGGCCCAGATTCTCTGCTTGTTTAATCCATTGGTTTACATGGATTTACAGCAGATATTGGCATTTGATCTATGACTGGGCTTGGTCTTTTGGCTCTAGCTTGAGTGGAGGAATAAAGTTCAGAGGACAAATTAATAGAGAGAAAAATTAGCTTTTCATGTATTGAAGACAACAGAATTGCAGTCTGCTTTCAAATAATCATCTAAATAAATAACCTTGAGAAAACCAATTACTTACATAGGAGGAAGCTATTGGCAGAGGTGTGAGTATCCTCCTGCTGCACCAGACTGAAAAGCCAATATTTATGTATAAAATGGAAATCTGGTTACTGAAATAGCATTGCAATTCACCCATTGTAATTAAAAAAATAACAATCACGGTTCAAGATAATCCTTCAGGTAATCAAAAGCTGGATCAGTAGCAGGTGCTGGGACTGAGCCGTGCCCTTGCTGGCCAGTCCCCAGAGCAGGCTGTGACAAAGCTCTGACTGCCAAAGGTGGGAGCTGGCAATGTGATGGCTGATGGGGCTGTTTAGCCCAAAGGGGCATGAGGCAATAACCTGGGGAATTTGGGGGCAGAAAAAAAAAAGCAACCCTCTACATACAACAGAGCTCCTCACATAATCTATTCAAATATATGTGTGTATGCAGCCCATTTGAAGGGGTTACATTGGAAATTTAGGCTTTATGGCTCTAAAAGACAAAGAACATCAAATGATTTTGCTACTAATATGAGCACGTTAGTGATTTTAACAGCATTTGGTCTACTGAAACAAGATAAGGCCTGGAATAATAAGCAGCAGTTCAAAGATTTATCTGAATATGTTTGGCAGTTCCGCCGCCCTTTGCCTCAAGATGTGAACATCCCACAATTGAGACCATACCCTGTAAATTACCACCCTCTGTGGGGTCCTCACGTTAAATTATTCCAAATAAGCAAGGCCAAATGCTCTCAACTTCACCAGAGATAATCAACTAATGTAAAGCAATTTCCAACAGTTCTATTTTTCTGCTTCAGGCTCGTCAAAAGATAAACAAAGCCACGTAGAAAATTGGCATGGAAAGGAATGAGAATTGTCACCTATTGCTTGCTGCTGGACCAGCTTTTGTGTGTGTTCCTAATTATTAAGATTAGCAGTGTTGGATATCCAGCCCCAGCCCCCTGTGGGGTTCAGCAGCAGCAAAATGGGGCTCAGAGTCCCCTGCACTGGGCATTGTGTTGGAGGCTGTAGGGATGAGATCTTTCCCCTTAGTCAGGCAGTCCATCTCCTGGTAGAAAGCTGCAGGAATTAGTTTCACTTCCAGGGCTTTTTATTTACACTCAAACACAAGTGCACCAGTCAGACAAAGAAGTTGCATTACCTGCTGAAATTTGAAATTTCAGGTCGTGGCACTCTCTCCTAAGGCATTGTGTTTGCTGTCTGCATTGACTTTCAATTTACAGAAGCCATTTCTTCTTGTAGCACAAGACAGCAAATTTCACTGTATATTCAGAAACTCAGTGCAATGTAGATGAAATTCCATAATTTACATAATCAACTTGTGAGCTGAAAGTTCTGGGTTTAGACATATCCTTGAAATAGAAAGGGTTTTGCTTTTTTCTTGTGTTTTGGAAGGTATGACCCATCATTTTGCACAAAATTGTGTAATTCTGCCTTGCTATTTTCTGTATACCCCATTATCAGTCAAATTAATAGGCCTGCAGAATGAAACCCCCAAAAGAAATCCACCACATTAGTGAAATAAATACAGTTAATGATGATAATTAAGTCACTGGGGATAATTGAGAGATTATCCAATTACTATCTATAATTCTTTGGATTGCAAATAAGATAGGAGTGTGTCGAGCTAAAGCATTCTAGCAATAATAATAATAATTAAAAAATTAGTAGGGGGAAAAAAGCATAAAAAGCCCCCAACCCACAAATTATTAGATTTCTTCACAACTGGAGATATTTTGTCAGTTTAATTGCCTAGTTGGAGAGTTTTTCTAGTCTGGAGTAATTTTTTTAGGCAGCTGTTGCAACACTGGTCTCTTGAGGAGAGGGAGATATTCTGGGTGGCTGTGTTCCCTGATGCAATTCCTGATTCCCTGGAGAAGCCCTGCTGTCCCCTAGATCCAGACTAAGATGGACACATGTGCCCCTAGCAAAGGTCTTACAGAATCCACAAGTGAACTGATCCAAAATGAGAAGAGATGGGATCAGTCCAGGGTCAGGCTCTGGGTTCTGATGATAAATTTAGGACAGAAGTGTTGTTCCAGCAGGCTCTGCCCTACAAAAAGCCCCTCAGGTGCCCCATGGACTGCAGTGCCACTCTTTCATGTTGGTTTTCCAGACATGCAGTCGTGCTGTCACAGGGCTAAGGAGAGGGGGTTGACCCCCCCTGACCAGGTCAGGTGCTAAGGGAGGTTTTGGTCCCAAATATTTCTCAGTCTCTGCCTGTGTCACAGCAGCTCGAGTTTTCTAATTTAGCAAGTGGATTAGGGACAAGAGCCAAACCCCAGGAAAACACAGCAGCACACTGGGTGAGTTTGCATACTCAGGCTAGGCACCATTTTTTGGGAGGCAGCTACATTTTTGTTCTCGCTTTCAAACATTTGTAGGGCCCTGCTTGGCACAGGTAATTTAAGGAGATCTAAATATGGCCCCCAGCAAGTCAATTAAGGATGTGTTTAATTTTAACATGTGCATAGTTCCTTTGGATCTCATCCATGGAAATCAATGGCAGGGCTGCTGGTGGTTTGATTGGCTTCGGATCAGAGCCAGCAATTTTGATTGTAGAGATCGAATGCTTGAAATTAATTATATGACTAATGCTTCACTGGATTAGGGAATCAATTAATGGAAGTGGGGTGCTTGTTAGCAGATTTCCATTAACTTTCATGCAGAATTTTTTTCCTAAACACAAACTGCATATTCATTGCCCTTGAATGCATTTAGGTAAGTTGGAAAAATAATCAGATGGTTGAAATAACCAGAATTTTCTAATGAAACTACTGAAAGCAGTGTGGAATTCTGTATTGGAAATTAAATCCTTGCATTGAAAGACCTTGTGCCAAGTCCTCATACCAAATAAGTAAGTATCAGAAAGCTTCTCCAATCCTATTTATGCCAGAAGCTCTTCACTCTTGGATTGACAGACCTGGAAGGTGATCGTCTTCACAAGCCAATCAAATGGATCAGAAATGAGGAATGAAAATACAACCTTTTCTCCACACATCTTTTCTCATCTTTGAGTAGCTGCTGGAGGGGAAAACATCCTTTACTTCAACTCCTACTTAACACAGGCAGCTCTAACTGCAAGAACATCCCTGCTCCTACCTTTACCCTGTCCTCCCCGACCAGTAAAACCTCATTTCATGCTTAAAGCTCCTTATGGACTCTGAAAACACCCCCAAAATCAGGTCCTGGCAGGTGTAAACACCCTCTGCTGAGGCCCAAAAGCTGCTGTAGGAAGGTCCCAGCCTGCCCAGCTAACACAGGCTCTGATGGGCTGCACTTTATAGCAGGATGGTTTCATTCCATGGACACAAACTGAGCCCTGGGCTCTGGAGAAATCCCACTCTTATGGTCCCCAGAGCCCTGTCCCCAGTGCTGGAGCCCTGGACTGGGAGCTGCCCCTGGGCTGCTCCGTGCGTGCACAGGCGGCTCCTCCGTCAGAGCAGCGTATTAAGCCTCAAAATGTTTCTGTAAATATTGTTTCACACTTGGGTGAACAAAGCATGCTTTTATCTGAGGGAGAGCGCAGGGTGTAAATTACATTTTAATTGAGGAATTGGAAATACCAGCTTTTGCTTTTTGTATTTTTTTTTAATTTTTTTTGTTGGATTGTTTGTGGGGATAGCTCTGATTGAAGCTCCCTGCAATGAGCCCACTCTCATTTCTGCAGATTTTCCCACCTTCCTTCTGGCTTGGCTTGCCTGGATTCTCCTCCTCCTTCCTTGAGAGGCTGTCTCCAGACCCGTGAGCATTCCCAAGCCTTGCTCACTCCCAGTTTGGCACTGTGCCCCTGCAATGTTTGCAGCTGAGAACGGCTGGTCTGGCACCCCCTGTGCCCTGCTGCCCCTGCCCTCCTCGCTGCTAGGCAGGAACGAGGGAGGCTGACAGCCTGCTGAGACCCCATTGTGCCACTCAGGGATGTAAATCAGAAAAAAGGCTCCTGGAGGCATGAAGTGCTTTGTGCTGTGCAATCTGAGTGTGATTCCCCACTCTCCCAGAGCAGCACCCATTGAGGGCTCACAGGAGCATCTCTCAGGTCTGACACCCACGTGCTGCCAGCCATTCCAGCCATGATGAGGTGCAGAGGTTCTTTCTCCCCCACACTAAAATACCACTGAGAGGCTGCAGTTGCAGCTGGGAGCACAAAGGAGCACAGGGTCATTTAGGTTGGAAAAGACCTCTGAGGTCATCAATTCCAACCATGAACTCAGCACTGCCAAACCCACTTTGCCAGGTACCACATCTACAAGTCTTAAATCCCTCCAGGGTGTTGACTCCACTACTCTCCTGGCAGTCTGTGCCAGTCCTTGATCACCCTTTCAGTGCTAATATCCAATTTAACCTCCCCTGGTGCAACTTGAGGCCATTTGCTCTCGGCCAATTACTTCGGAGATGCTGACCCCTGTTTTGCTACCACCTCCTTTCGGGTCATTGTAGAAGGGTCTCTTTCTCCAAGCTGAACAGCCCCATCTGCCTCAGTGGCTCCTCAAAGGATTTGTTCTCCAGACCCTTCCCCAGATTCACTGCCCTTCTTGCCTTTCATTGACCATCTTAAGACTTTGTTCGTCTTCAAAGGTCTTTGCATTATCCCCATCTCTCACATGCCACTGCTGTGCCCCAAAGGACCACAGTTCATCTAAGACTTGCCAGGAGTGTGGGATCCTGCAGGATCTCTCTTTTACCTGCTGGTAAAAGCCCAAGCAGAAAGTGTCCTGGTTTCTGGAGTCTCAAAAATCCCCACTTGCTGGGGAGCTCCTGTTTGGGAAGTGGAACACAACCTCATTCCTCAGGGCAGTCAATGATCCATCAAGCACAGGAGCTGGACGTGGCCAGACAGGAGGGAAAGGCAGGGAAGGGAACATTGGATGGAGCCAGCTGTGCTAAATCTCTGCTTCTGGCAGGCAGCTTCTGCTGGAAGGGCTGGAGAGAGCCCAGGCTGGAGGAGAGGAGCTGCATCCCCCTGCTGGGAGATGGAATGGGAGCATGAAGCACTTCCAGCTGGGAGCTCAGAACCGCGACTGCAGATTGTACCCTCGCTGCTCAGGGGGTGAGTCAAGCCCATTAGCCAGCTAATCCTCACAACAGGCTTTTGTGAGGCTACTATTTCCTTCTGGGGAAATGTATGATCTACTGATTACACAGCATCCCAACATGCCAAATATATGCTTGAAACCAGTAAACAATAAATATTTAATTAGCCGGTCATTTTGACAATAACAACAGGCAACAATTAAACTGGCTTTTGATTTCCCCTTCATTTAGTTGTCAGTCTAGTAAAAGTTAAATGCCAGCTCTTGCCTTGACCACAGCCTTTAGTGTTACGAGAATATTTAGGTTTGATCTGAGCTTTTTGATTTCTGGCTCTGATTTCTCCCGCCTTTGCACCAGTTGTAGGCATGACTCAAATACCATTAATTTAATGTGGGCTGAATGTGGAACTTAGAAGCTTATTCTTTCTAGCCTAACAGTGCCAGCCAATATTTCAGAGAGCCCACTTGGAAATACAATTATGATTCAGGCTGAAACTCCTGATCTCCTCCACTGCCATCACGACTTTGCTTACCTCACAGGTCTGTGTACACCTGACATTTCCTCACAGGCACCTTCTTCCATCACCATCTCTCTGTGTATTCTTCTTTACTCCTCCACTGCTGTTTGTCTGCAGACCTTCTGCTCAACCCCAAAGATTCTTGTTGCCAATGGGGCGACAAATTTCTAATTGGAAAGGGGAAGAAAAAAGCTATTTTCCAGCACCAGATTAAATTTTTCTGGCACCGGCGTTTGCATCCACTGCTTCTGTATCCCAGCTCATCTCCCCACTCTTTGTATGGATTACCAAATTTTTCAGGTGGAAGATCACTTTGGCAGGTTTGCTGAGGAAGCCTTGATCTGGAAACCAAACGATCCTTACTTATCAAACCTCTCCCATCCTGTATAAAGCACCAAGATCCAGAGCAGATGCTTGGCAGTGTGGGAGGAGGTTTTGGTGGGACCTTCTGTCACTGACAATGCTGCATCTATCCTTAGAACTTAAGCAGGGCTTCTCCCACACAGCTGCCAGCCAGGATGTGCAGTCATGACCAGGAGCAGAACGTGGATTGTTTCTGGTTGAATTCAGAGCACCAGACTGCAAATGAAGAGCCTTGGTTGAAATCACAGCTCTCCTGCTGGATGGTCTCTGGCTGCAGACAAGTCATTTCACATCTGTACCCCTTCCATCCTTTCTGGGTTGTCTAAATAAATGTGAGATCTTTAGAGCACATTAATGTCACCCTGATGTAGCCAAAGGACATTTAGCACTGTGCACCCCTGACACTGTCTGAGACATGGAAACACTATTTTAAGGGATGCCAGACTTATAAATATTGCCCCTTTTTGCATATTTCCCTTTCACTACTTCAATGTAACATCCTGCCCAAAGTCTCCATGTAATGCCAATCTTCTGATTCAACAGTTTTAACAAGTCTTGTTAGCTTTTGGCGAATATCAAAGTAGGTTCCAATTTAATTTTGCCATTGAGAAATGAAAACACAGCCCTCAGTCCCCCCATGAAACACAGGTAACATCTTTCAAAATTAATGGATTTCATTATAAAAGTCACCTCTGGATCAAGTCTGTTCTGTTTAGACCTACTAATCAGAGAGTATTTACAGAGTCACGAGGACCTGATAAAACGTGTACACAGTTTTAAATATCCCATTGTAATGCATTGTAAACCTTAATTTAAAACAAGACAGCTTAAAAGCTTTATGGATTTGACTGATGATACACCCTCTATATTGATGGCTGAACCCAGCATGTTGTTATTCCTGCTTTCTCTTGCTAACAACAAAGTTCAGAATGATAATATATTTTATAAAAAGCTTTACTATTACGCTGCTGCAAAAGTGACTTTAAATAACGATAATAGGCCTGAACCACAACTTCACACAGAAACAGCTCTGGAGAAGATGAATTTCCATACAGCAGGCAGGGAGGCAGCACAGGGATAATGCACCAGCTCTCCAAAATATTAGCATGTGAGCATCCCACAAAGCAAAAAAGATGAAAGCATTTTGGAACCTGAGTGTGTCAAACCCTCGTTTCTCCAGGAATGCAGCAGGGCCGGCGGGGAGCTCAGAGGTGTGTGACTCTCTAGAAGGGTCACATCCAGGAACCAAGCAGTGTGAAAACCCTGCTAGCAACACTGAAGAGTTCCCCTTCTTTGGGGGGAAGAGCAAAGTCTGCAGTTTGCTCCAATAATGCAGAATTAATGGATTAATTTCCCTCTGCTAAACGTGGCATTGTGATGGAATATAACAGAGCCAACACCCAGCAGAGCAGCACTTACATGAGGTGCTGCATGCCTGTCTGTGGGGAGGAAGCTGGGTCTGAAAAAGCACCTGCAGAGCCTTTGTTCTCCCTTCTCAGGCTTTGTGGTGTCAGATGGGTGGGATTTGGCTGACCCTGAATGGGAAGCCCCACTTTGCTGTGTGCTAATTCCTGCACCTTTGAGATAGGAGTTTCTTTGAGATCACCTGAAGAAGGCTTGGAGAAACCAGGAAATCATTAGTTTGTAGCAAGAAACTCTGTCCAACTCTCAGAAACACATGAAGTATGCACAAAGAGGAGCAGGGAGCTCACAACTTCCAAAGACAAGAGCTTTCCCAGCTCATGGGTCTGACCCCAACTGTGGGTGAGACCATGGGGTGTTCTTTAGCCAAGTAAACACAGGGATGGTCACCCTCCCACATCTGAGACATTCCTGTGCAAAACTGAGGGGCAGCTAATCACATTCAATTAGAGATAATTGCACCAGGAGCAAAAATTCACCCTGCACAGTAACTGGATAAAACAAAAAGCTGCAATGGAGCGTTGACAGAAGAAGTATTTTTACATTTAAAAACTAGCATGATTTATTCAAGCAGTAAGGAATGGTGAATTTCAAATTTGGAAATGGCATGGGTTACAGGTTGTATGAATTAATATAATGATTCCACAAGGCAATAAGTTGAAGAGTTGACTCTTAAAATCACTCTTTCAATAGTATTCAAAGACTTAAATTAAACGAAAGAAGCATCTACAGTCAAAAAGACTTGCTCTAAGTTTTGCATGAAATACTGTCCAACAATACAATGTCATGTGCAGCCTCCTGAGCAGCCAACAATTTCAAATTCTCTCTTCATTCTTACATTTACTGTGAATCAGATTTGTGCCTATTATGTTATCACCAGAAAATACAATATGCAGCAAAAAATACATTATGTCAACATCAGCTCAAATTGTGAGGCAACCTTCAAAGGTGGACTTTTCAAACACATCCCTTAAGAAATTAATTAGTTAACTCTAAAGATCATGTAATTAACATTTCTGTGTCTTTACATTTGTAAAGCAATCATTTGTGTTCAAATTTACCTTGCAAACTCCATAATTATAATACTTACATGTGTGAAAGTAGCAGTTGGTAGTTTCAGTGTCTGGCACAGTTTTAGAAGTGAGAATTTATGATCTCATGAACTTCCCCATTGTAACCCAGATTCCTCGCTCAAAATGAAGTCAAAACAATTCAGCACTGTAAAATTGTGCAGTTTTATGTATGTTATTAGGGGTGTATTTTGTGGAAGTAATAACAAGATTGAGGTTGAAATGAATCTCCATTTTCTATTATATATACACACAGACACAATGAAATGCTGATTTTTTAAAGTGATGAACACATACACAGGCATATATAAACAGCTGGAAGACTACCAATATAAAAAATGTATTTGTGTGCAGGAAACGGGATTGACAAAGACCCCACTCTTCCCTGGAAAATAGAAGATTTGAGGTTTGAATAAAAGGGATTAAAAATCCTCCCTCCTTCATTCAGGAGAGATGCTGTATTAGAGAAAAGTGTAGAAATGCAGTGAAGGGAAGCACCGGTTCCTGCTGAGATGTGTTTAGACCCAAAAGGGAAGGAGGCTCTGAGGGCATTTACTGGACTGAATCTCATCTGAGAAATGCCACATTTCTGGCTCCAAATGTGGGTTTGGTGTTGGGTAAATATTGTGTATTTCCAGATTAAAAACTACTTCCTTTGCTCCTTGCAGGGCCTCCAAGATCTAAAGTACTGACAGAAGCAGCCAAGACCTTTGGTGGGCACCAAAATAACTTTATGCCCAGAGAGCACATTTCAGAAACGTGATTATTATCATTGCTGGGCTAAAAGTGTGCTAGGCAGTTCATGGAACAGAAGACAACCCTCCTGTCCCAACAAGCTCGTGATCAAAGGCGTCAATTTTGCAATTTTGTGTACACAGAGAAGGCAGTGGGAGCCCCTCCAGAGCTGTGGGACCCCAGGGAAATGTGAACCCCAAGGGTGGGGAGGAAGCTGTAGGGATGAGAAAGGCTCAGTAGGACCCTTGTATGGAAATAAGGTCCCTTCAGCAGTCATCAGTAAAAATTTTGATAAAAGTCTCTTCTGGTATTAAAATCTATGAATTTGGGAGAGAGGGAAGATGAGTGAGATGGGAATTTATGACTTAAGTTTTTGATTTTACATATGTATGCAGACTCTGGGAGAGCTGTACTGCTGATTTTTAACTCTTCCTCAAATGGACACTAAATATTTCAGTATCAGTAGTTCATCATTATTTTCCATCTTAAGAGAAATGCTGTTACCATCTTTTGCATGAATGTTCCTTACTGAGCTATGCAGTTTGGGGAAGATTTTCCTTTTTTCTTCACCTTTTTTCCTTTCATTTATGAATCCTGACAGTTTTGGGGTTTGCTCCATTCCCCCAAGTTCAAGTGCCTCTGCTGTCCCAAGACACACCACATTTAGAAAATTGATCATTACCAAGTGGGTTTTTCCCCTCTTTCCTGCTGGAGAATAGAAAGCAATTTTTCAGGTATCAGCCATAGCTCTGTAGGCACCTCTAGATCACTTCATTTTCCTGGTTTCAAAGGGCCACTTGACAAAAGTTAATTAGAATATTGCTGTCTGGGATGGGGAGGCCCACTGGGAGATGGTGGAAGCATCTCATTTCTCACAGCACTTCAGCCAGAAAGCTTCCCAATGCGACTTTTATTATTAATAAACACACCATACAATAATTATAGCACACCATACAAAAATTATGCCTTTTACCAGCAGCTCGGATTTGAATCCTGTGTTGTTAAACCTCCTGCATCACTCTGAATACAGTTGCACTGTGCCCCAAATGCTCAGCCTGGAGATGTTGCACACACAAAATTACCACCAGTGTCAATAATAATGACATCAATAAATAGAGATGTGAGTCCAATGCAAAAACTCACTCATGCTGGGGCAGCCTGGTGTGCTCCTACACCCTCAGCTTCATAACACATTAGTTGCTTAATTTGGTAAGCAAAGAGGATTGTGAGAAAAGACAGGACTGGTTCCCCATCTCACACATTTTGTGGATTTTCCTATATTTACTCCTTTCTTACCCACTGTTCAAACTGACCTACGAGCTGATTGATCAGAAGAACCAGGAAATGAACTACAGCCCAAAAATCTTAACAAAACAGTATAGGAACAGTTCAGGACTGCCCAAATAAATAAACCCCTGACTCTGGTATATGTTGTGTGGCCATTTTCCCTGTGGAGTTTTTCAGTAATGGGACACAGCTCCCTCTCCCAGGCTGGCCCCACGTGCCACTGAACAAAGCAAAACCCGTCCTGACACCAAGTTCCTGATAAACAACTTATATTTGTCACTAAATAGATGCATCTTATTATGCATGCTTAGCAATTCATTCAGATGAGGAACAGCAGGTTGGATGACAGTATCTCCTGGTGACAGCTTTAGGTGTTATGAATATCACAGCCTTGACTTCACTAAAGCTCCAGGACCTCATCTGCAGCTCCCACGTGACACCAAAGCTTGATCAGGATCTGCAGCCTTGGGGCTCTGCCATGCACTGGGGAAGGACAGGGTAGGGCTGCACATCTGCAGTGTCTTTAGAGCAGGTGATCTCACCCTTGGTGTGCCCTGGCTCCTCTCTCTGCCTCTTGGCCATGCAAGAAGTCTCCATGTGGAGAAGAAGCCTGACTTAATCATCTTGCACAGCTCAAATCTGTGCCCTTCATGATCCCTTTCTTTCAGAGGAGCAATATTTAGCTCCCTAAGCCAGCAATCTGCTTGGCTGTAGAGTTCAACAGGAACACAAATAGGGCCTCGGTCCAGAGGAGACTATTTTGCAAAGGCAGCTAAAATTAGGATCTAGCCCTGGGAGTGTGTTTGCAGACATCTGGATACAACGCACAGGAGCACCACTTGTGTGGATCAGCAGCATAATTGCAATAAATAATTCAAGAAACAGCAAATGATGCTTAAAGTGAAGCCTCCAGCTTTGCAACCAGCTGATGGCACTGTGGCCTGCAGAGGGGACACCTGCCAGGTTGGGATTTGGGGCTGGGAGCACTGGGGGCCCCCATGGGACTGATGGTGACCAAAGGGGGCTGCAGGTGACAGCCAGTCCCTCTGACAGCCTGGTTTTAGCCTGTGAATTTGTGATTGCAGAGTTTGGGTCCCAGGTGGGCTCCTCATCTCCCCTCGAACCCACAACTTTCCCCAAACTGAGGAACATCTGGAAAAATAAGGAGGCTCACAGCTTTGCAGAAATTCACTGCACTCAGGAGGTGAATGAAGCCCTGTGTGCAGTTCCCTAGGCACAGCCTGGGTGGGTGTTTGGAAATAACCACCCTCCAGAATCCAAGGTGAAGCCAGACAGGAATTTTCCCTTATGCCCATTACTCTTTTCTCTGGCAATCAAGACCTTGGCCAGGAAAATGTGTGATAACTCACAGATACAAGGTGTAAATACAGAGGGAGTGGAGAGGATCATTCCTCTCTGTACAGGTGACACTCTGCCATGCATCATAAACCCTGACACTTCAGCACCAGCAGCCTGTGGTCTGGTAGAGGGGCTTTTCTTCACTCCTGGTTAAAAAGCAAGTATGAACACAGGGCTGTGAGGAAGAGAATGCCTCTGGAAATAGAAGACCTTCAGTAATGTGAGTGGAGCAGCAGCATCTCTTGCTTGCTTAGAATTGAAACAGACGGGAAGTTCTTATTTTATCAACTAAGGATAAAAGGGATAAAGCAGGTCAGATGGCCCCACAGCAGGCAGAGATGGCACTACTGGAATAAATATCCAAGAAAACTCATCTGATCTTCCCCAACCAACACAGCCAGCTTCCCTCCGGGAGGGCTTATTAAACAATGGGATCTTGAAGACACCCCCTTTCCATCTCCATACCTGTGGCAGAGCAGATCTCACCTCTGTAACAAAGCATGAGCTGAATCTAATACCCCAAACTCTGCCCTTTTTAGATGATTAACAGATTAGCATAAAGTTATTTCTCCCACTGATGCATTACAATCTTAGTTTCATAGACATTGGTAATTGTGGTTCACTCCTCAGTGCACTCAAAATTCTGACTCATATTTGAACTACAGTTTTGCAAAGGCTCTTCATACATATAATGGGCACAACCGAATCTGCCTCCCTCCTCCCCCGCCTCACAACTTAGACAATTAAAAACCTATATACAAAATGTGGCAGGTGAAGCCCATTTGCAGTGAAGTGTAATTATACCCAGAATAATGAACGTATGCAAAAGATTTCTTCTTGAACCAGTGCCTGCCTTTTGTGAGGCTCTGAGTCATGCTGGCATCATTTTCCTCATAGTATATATTTTTTTAGTTATTACTACTGCTGTTAGGCAATATAGCTGTGGAAAGAAGGTTGGGTTTTGCTTTGCATCCCCTGTTATCACCAGCGACATCATCAGCTGATCTGCTCCTGGCAATGACCTACTTCAGGAAGCAGCAGGAAAGCTGGGTATTCTCAGATCTCGAGTTGAGTTGGAAATCTCCTATTTGCCTTGTAAAAGGATGTCATTCCATGCACAAAACATTGAGAGACACTACAAATGGGAGCTCATAGAGTTTATAGAATTCCTTCTTTGTGCCTTGAAGAGGAAGGAAGCAGGGACAGCTCAAAAGACCAGAAATGGTGATTAAATGTAATTTTTTTCCTATCTAGAAAAAATTATTACTGTACAAATACGTAAAACATCCAATAACTTTGATTTTAGTGTCCTAACCCTTTTCCTCAAGCTCTTTAACTCATTCCAGCATCTATGATCTTCTCCTGCAGAGCTCCCCATGTTATGACACTTCCTCCATGAAAACATAGGGGGGATGTGGTGGCAATTTCAGCAAAAGAATCACAGAGAAGCAGCAGACAGGAATATTACTGATCAATGGCAAAAAGATTAAAGGTAGTATCATCCTTATGGCACTGTGCTGAGCAATGAGTGAAGAAGATCAAAGGGATTATCAAGCGCAAAGAGAGAGCTTGTGGCTATTAAACTGACAGAAAAAGAAATCCTGTGGGAAATAGGAACAAAACTCTTAGCAAAAGACAAGGATCAGATTTTCTTGTTTCACTAAAGTGAAGATGTTGGAGGGGCAGGTGTCAGGAGCTGCAGTTTCTAGCAGTGCTGATCCTTGAAAGGCAAAGGGAAGAAAGACTTGGAGGAAATGTCACCGGGAATGGACAGAACATCTCCAGACACTCGAACAGAGAAACCTCCATGAGGAGCACAGCCCAGGTCAGGATGCAGAGAGATTTTAATGCTGAAATCGTATTTTGTGCCTCTAAATCTGACCTGTCTAAGAATGGGCATAACAGCATCTACCTAAATTTAAGATTTTTGCTGAAGAGGATTTAGCAGTTTTAATACTGAACATATTTTAAGTGTTTTCATGGATAACTTCAAGCAAGAAGAACGTGCGAGCTGGATTATGAATCTTCTTACACTCTTTTACAGCATTTATAATTAACTCTAAGTCTATTTTTTCTTTTTTTTTTTTTTGCTACTGGGAAGCAGTCATGCTGTAATCTTCTAATTAATAAATGGCTCAATAAATCATGAGATCTTTTGTCCATGGAGAAACTTACACATACTGTCAGAAATATTACACTGTAAAATGGGTAGTAGGCAACCAACCATATTTTTACTCCTTCTTCCCTTTTTTTAAAATTTATATTTAATTTGAAAATGTTTAATGACAAAATTAATCAAAGAAATAATCCAGTGAGGGCTGGTTATTGTGCCAGTTATTATCTCTGTGAAAACTCTCATTGATGATGCCAAGTCCAGCTGCACCAAATCTGTCCAGTGGCAAGTTCATCCCATGGCTCATGTCCTGGGCCATTGCTTCATTCACAGGATGTGTTTCTGGGGAAAAGCCTGCTCCAATGCACAGAACAACGGGGAAAAGTCCTGGAGATGTGGGCTTGGCCACTCAGCCTGTGCTGTGAGCATCCTGCTCCACCCGGGCCTTCTTTTTCTCCTTGATTTTTTCATCTCTTGCTCGCTTAAACTGAAAGCTTTCCCAGCCATGGGCCTTCTCTCACTCTGTGCTTGCAATGCTCACATCACTGGAACATAAAATCAAAGAGTGATAAAACTCCTGTCACAGATCAGCAGTGACTGACAGGCACCTGGACTTTGTCATTCCTTAGCCAGACTTCGCTCTTGTCACCTCCTCAAGTCCACTCCCTTCCCCTAGGGTAACACTAAAATAGACATTTATAATTCTGTGTTTCTGGTTGCCACACACATAAACAAACACCTTTCACTGCTCTCTAGGGAGCGGATTGAGGATCCTTATCTTCACTTTCTGAGTGGGGATGTGAAACAGAGACAGACAGGGTGAGGCTTTTCAGCTAGAAACATGCATCCCATATTTATCTGGGCACTGGCTGTGATGTGACAGGGGTGCCTGGGTGCATGTGAAGTGCTCCAGCCCTCAGCAGCTGATGAGGAGGGTGCCCTGCTTGCAGCCCTCCCTCCTAAATATTTCTGCTCTCATGGCACAGGACATGAGGAACCACAGCCTCAACCAAACCCCAGTGGTTTGAGCCAGCTCACAAAGATCATAACTGTGGCAAGGCCCTGAGAATGACAGGAAAAAACTCCTTGGAGGAGATGCACAACAGGAGCTCGCATCTGGAGGGTTCCTGGCTTCATCTGATAATAGCCACTGCCAAAGCAGATTCCATGAACCTCAGGCTCTCCCCATGCGGTGTTTCCTTATATTTTATCATCCCTGAAAAGAAAAGCTTTTTATTATGAACTACATATTCTGAGTAGTCTGCATCCCAGCAGTGTCTGAGGGCTGCAGCCGACTGTGACTCCTGAGGGAAGGTGGTTACTGTGCCTCTGGAGATGTCAGGGTGCACAAGGCAAAGCAAAATAACCCCCTTTTGTTGTGTAAAATAAAAAGTCTCTCTGAAAAAAATTGCTATATTGAGGAAATGATAGCACTGCATATAAGGCAGCCCCTAAATATCAAGGGAGCATCAATAATTCTCTGTATTTACAATAGGAGAAGACACAGTTGCCCACATATGAGTTGATAAGAAAAGGGGAATGTTCAACTGCTTCTGTTTGAAATCTTAATTATTCCAGTAATCTTTCAAACACGGTTCAACAGCTGGATATAAACACTATCCTAGCTGCAAACATAGGTGAGAAAAGGGAAAAAATCCCATTATCAAGCAATCTGCAGCTCTGAAGATGATGGCTCCCTGCACCAGCGAATTTCTAACTGTTCTTTGTGACTGGTGCTGGCAATTGGTTAGGAAAGTAAATGAGTTCCTAATGCAGGATGTAAGATATTCATTAAAGACCAGGTAGAAGAACATTAATTTACCTTTTAAAACATATTAGGAGACAAATAAGGCAATGAATTCATTAGTATGCAAGCATTGCCTCAGCTGATCAGGTCAGACAAGCTCAGCTGTGCCTCCTAACGCCTGCACTGCAAAACACTGCTGATAGTATTAGCATTTTAATAATAATTGTAGTAATATTTACTGATAGGCGATGGCAGGATGTGATTTACTGTAGCAGAAATCTCGGGTTTTCTATCTAGGTTGTTCACAGGTTCACACCACCTCTATGAATAATGCACTTAACTCCTATTGCTGACTATGGCCAGCAGCAAAACACGTCAAACAACAACAACAACCTGTTTAAAAACAGCCTGAAAACATCCTAAAAACAACCCAGGGAGTCTGAACAAGTCAATACTGCAAACATCCTGCACTAACTGGAAGAGCAGCTGAATCGAGGTGAATAAAAAAAGGGGAAAAACTCTTTTGTTTCGTATGCATAGGAGTAAATAAACTCCATTCCACCCCAGACAAAAATGGGTACACTTGCTGGCATTTATATTTTACAGCAACCCTCCCTTAAAGCTTCAGTTCCTTCAACTGAGATTCCTGTTGAGACCCTTCCCTTGGCCACGAAGCCACCCGTGTGCAGTGATAAATCACTGCTTTGAAAGCTGAATTTTACTCTGCTTTGGGGTCTCCAAACATGGGTGAGATCTTCCTTTGCATGCTGGCCCAATGCAGTGTTAGTGCAAAAGCAAAAACAACACTTGAGCACTCTTTGATCTGGGTCTTGTCACACCAAGGCTGGGTCCTATGTCAGAAAAGCTGCTGTGGGAAGGGCTGGGTAGTAATTGCCTGAAGTTTCTTTAAAGTGAAGTTACCTGCTGAGATTAAGCAAGAAAATGCAACAATATCTGCATATATTTATTCTGAGTAGCATAATCAGGGAAGGGGAGGAATTTAAGGAATGTGATCCCAGTCCACAGAGCCTGAGCACACGGAATATGAGTTTTCAAAGAAGCTACTTCAAAGGCAAAATGAGAAGGTAGAACCAGATAATAGAGGGGAGGCAAGGCTTAGCAGCTAATTCATTTAGTGCATTTTTGCACAGGATTTCTGATGTAGCAGCTCACAAGGACACAGAGCAGCCACTGCAAGGCAGAGGATGGAGTTATCTCCGTGGCTGGCTGCTCCCAGCCTCTCCCTGATCCAGCAGCCACTCTTACACATCATTAAGAGACAAGCTACCCACGGGGACCACCACTGGCCTCATCAGCATGGAAAGCAGCCCTCTTGCTCTGCATCACTGAAGGCTGGAATATTCCCACTCTGCCTCCATCTGAAACGCCACAGCTTTTTAAGGCAGCTCTGGGATTTTCATGGCCAAAATAATACATCCAGAGAGGGTCACATCAAGGATTTCTGGTGTTGAGAGCAGCCTGGAAGCCAGGTGAAAGCACAGTCCAGCCCATTCAGAGCTGGTTCATCATAAATGTTTGTGGGGTGCTCTGAGGGAGCCCTGAAGATAGGAGTTTTAATTGAAAAGGGATTGCAGAGGATATAAACCAACCTAAATGTCAGGGCACTGTTGCTTCCCCTAAAGGTCAGAACGAGCATACTGAAACCACAAGTCTGAAAATGATACCTCTGACAGTGCTGTTCCAGCCATCTGTGGGTACAGAGCAATGCTCATCTATTCCAGCTTGGAAACTGGCAGGGAGGGATGGGAAAACTTCCTCACAGAGGGCTGGGAACTGGATAGAGCTTTTTGGATGCAGCTGCAATAAAAGAGTCTTCTGATGCCTTCCAAAGGCACAGCCCGAGTTATTACAACAGCATGAAGTTACCATTAGGGCTTGCTGGAATCAGAGGAGAAGATTTTGATTTTTAAAAGCAGAGTCAAAAGAAGGCAAGAGTGAAAAAAATAATAAAAAATACAGTCCTTTTAAAGTCTGACCTAAAAAACCTTGCAGTGTAAAATATGCACTAAAAAATTTATGTCAGGTTTCTATGGTTATACGTATGTAAGGGTGTGATACAGAGCAAGGCCAACCTTGCTCCTGCTCCTCCTTACACGCCGTGGAACTCAAAGAGCTCTTCCCAGTGGAAGGGGAAAGCCTGGCTGGAGTCTGCAGGGACAGCTGTGGTTTTTTTGGGTGAGCTGCACAGCCAGGGGTCACTGCCCTCTGCCCCAGCAAGGCTCTGGTGGCACGGAGGAGGGAGCTGAGGGTGTCTCAGCTGCTCCCCAGCACCTCTCGGGATGGGGTTCTGTGCAGTCCCTTCCCCTACAACAGCTCGTGCTCCTGGAGGGCTGTGCTGACCTCATGAACCTGGGGGGACAGGGCTAACTCCAAATGGGATTGAGGGGTTACAAGTCCCTGCTCCTGACAAAGGCAGTCCCATGGACATCCACGAGCAGCCCCTGGCACATCAGATCAAAGTGGATCAGCATCAATGGGAAAAGGATGGATTTATGGGGTGGAACCTGAACAGAGGCAAGAAACTTTCTTTGCTTTATTTGACCAGAAGAAAATACCAGCCCCCCATCCAAGATAAAAGATTCAACTCTCCAGAACAACAAATGTTTGTTAAACTGGAAACAAGGGGTCTAATTCAGCTCCCACCCATGCAAAGAAAACCCAAAACCCAACCAGATTAAAGCCCCCGTGTTAATGAGTGGATTAATTTATCAAGCAGCGTAACGGAGGAGCGACTCTCTGAGTGTTCCTCTTGGTTTCTAAGGAGCCAGCTGTTATTTATGCAGTCTATTTACACGTTCTCTTGGCTCTTAATGCAGAGGAATTATTTTATAGTGTAAGCTCCCTCTCTTCATCTTCCCCTTACAAGTGCATGCACTACAGAAAGAGAAGGCAGGACAAAAATGTTTGAAAGAACCACATGTAGGTATGTTTTAAAGACAGAAGATATTTCAGGTTGTCAGTATAAAATTGTCAGAGATCATAAATTACTGCTGTCTGTGCTTTTCTCCTTCCTAAGAGGATTGTGCTAATTAAACAAGAAGAGATTATCAAACTTTGTCTACAGCTGATAAAATCCAACTACAAATTAAAATGCATGTTAAAGCTAATCCATCACAAACTGAAAAATTAAGCTAGTGCATTTGTAATGTTTTCAGCATCCTTTGTCCTTCAGACAGTGCCCAAATACTAAAATTTGGTTGAGTTTAATGTTTCGTAGAGATTTAGGATTGTACATTCCAGGCAGTTTTCTAAATGCTCATCTTGTTTGCATGTTTAAGATTGTGTCAGTAATTTGTATTGCCTTTTACAAATGGAATTGTAAAAGAAAAGGAAAAATGTAAGCAACTGGATTAAAATAAACTTTTGCTTCCTTCCAGTGCCAATAAGTTTGAAAAAGTTTCCTCTTGTTACATACCTCTGATGAGTCACAGCAGCAGAAATGCCAAAATGCCACCAAAGAAAGGCTTTTCCCTTTTTATTATTGGAACAAGTAAGAACAAAAAGTTCTAGAAATAGAGGGAGACACATTCTCCTGGGTCCCAGCCTTGCTTGTGCTTATAGGCCTTTGAGTCACTTTAGCTGTGATTAACCAGATCAAAATGAGGGAGTTGGTTCACAGTGGCACACCCAAGCCCCAGCACTGCTGAAATTAGAATTTAAACCTTGAGGGTACTAAATCGAAGCACCCAATCTCCAGATAGCCATCTGATCCTTGGTAACTGAAGGGCATTTTCCTCCTGGATCAAGTCCACTGCAGTCCAGAACAGTGAGTGTGACAATAGCTAAAGGGTGAAGGAACAGATCTGAATAGAAAACATAACCAAGAGGCTGTGGAGGCTGGGAGAAAAATTACAGCTCTCAGCCACAGGACCTGAGGCCTGTTCCTTGGTTTGCTGCCTGCTGGGACAAGTCATGTTGTGTTTTTCCTTCTAATTTTTTCCTTGGTCTGATCACTTGACATTTCAAACCCCTTCTGAGAAGGGGCTTTGTTCCACTCAAGTTTGGTGATACTGAACACATAATGTAGAATTGACCTTTAGGATCTTTGATGATTGAAGTGATAATCGTAGAGTGAATGGAAAATAAAAGATATGTGGTGTCTTTCATCATAACAATCTTGTACCTTTTAAAGAAACTTTAAATGTCTCACTCATTGCTAAAATGTTTATTATGTCAATTTTTGTTCTAGCTTTGAAGGATATCATGACTCTGATGGAGTCAAGATGCTGAAAAGCAGAGGCTCCTTCTCCTAAGCAGAGCACACAAAAGGCAAATTCCCTGCTGTCCTGTAAAGTTTTATTATTTTCAAGTTCAAACCTGCTTTTCTCTTAATTGGGAAATTTCAAATTAGTGAACCAAACCCACTGCACCCGCAAAACCCAGTCTTGAAAGAAAAATAGGAGAATGTACATGAAATGTTTTTGCCCACAAGTCCCCCTATTTATTTTCCAGATGACATTTGAGCACTGCTTTTATATTTACCCACCTCTCAGCTCCTTGACTGACCATGTGGTCAAATCCTGGTGGGAAACCAGCCTGAGAGGTGTCTTCATTCTGTAGCTCCCCTCACCTCAGACACTCCTACAGCTTCCTAAAAGCACCAGCAGATCCATTCATGCACCAAACCTGCCCACACCCTGAGAGCTGGGTCTGGTTTCAAGCTGTGCTTGCACAGAATCCTTTGTGCACCACCACTGCTCATCCCAGGGGCCAGGGACTGCCTGGTTCACCCTGCACAGGGAACCAACCCCTCCAGCCTCTCCGTGCTGGTTGTGGTGGCCCAGCACAGCCAAAATAGGGATTAGCCCTGGCTGGGGGATGTCTTGTCTCAAAAACTCCTGTCTTTGGGTCAGTTATTGGCTAAGACCTGCTCCAGCCCCTCGTGCCATGCCCCTCCAGGCAGAAATTGAGATCCTGATTGTCAGGGAGAAGAATAATTGCAGGTCTCTGACTTTGCTCTTGTTTAAAGTGGAGTTAATTCTGCCTAGCTGAAGGCATTGGAATAACAAATTCCACGTGTCCCACAATTGGCTTTGTGCTCCAATTTGTGTTGGAGTTAGGTCCACTTAGACTAGAAAACACAAGGGTAGTATTTATTTAACTGATTGTGCTGCATTCTTGTCTTATGAATCACTCTCCACAGATGGTACTTATGCCATGTCCTACTTTCTCATTTGACAAACGACTGCTCTAAGACTCCCTTATATTGGCTCTGCTCGAATGTAACTGCATTGAATGCAATGGATTTATTTTTTATTTATATTGGTGTCAACAAAGCTGGACACGGGGCCTTTAAAAGTAAAAAAAATGCCCCAAATACCTGTAAAATTCAATATGGCACATTCATTATTTATAAAATGATTGTTTCTGTTGCAGAACATTATTGATATTGTTATTTTGTGAGCTTTCCACATGTACAACTGATACCTACAACTGTACTTAGTCAATACTGCTTGAGATTAATAAGACTGGTAGAAGGTTTTTCAATCAATATATTCACTCCAAAGAATATGCAACTGTGTGTATGAGGGAATTGATTCTGTTTTCATAGAGATGTAAATAAAAACAATTCTTAGAAGCAAAAGGAATTGTAGAAGTTGGAAATGAGAAGGCCATTTGTGATGTAAAGATTAACATACATTTTAAATACGACTTTGTGGCACTTTGGAGACCATTTTGGGATTACAGTAATTTTATATTCAGTAAAAAGCAGCTTTCAAATATAGAGCCACAAATTACTTCTAGGGAGGAAAAAAAGCAAAAAAAAGCTCTTCCCCCAACCCCCCCCTCTTTACTGCCAAAGGGTTTGTCAGCTTATTCTTGCCAATCCTGACTAAAGAGAGTCTGGTTGCATGAATAGTACTGCCAGAAGTAGAAATCAGCAAGAACGAGCTGTCTAAAGGCTCACGTATGAAAACCAGACTACAAAGTTCAAGGAATAATTTCTTATTGCAGGAGCCTTTCTATTCTCTGAGGGAGAAAAGAAGGAGCAAGCACCCTGCTACAGAGGGAGAGATGAGAAGGGCTCTGGCCCTCCCGTGGGTTACCCTTGCAGGCTCTGTATGATGAAAGGAGTGGGAAAACCTGAGATCTAGTACCTTCCCTTTTATTTTTCTTCCTCCCCTTGCTGATTTCCTTCACTCATCCTGCTCCTATTACAGTTCAGGACTGGTTCTTTGACTAAAGCAAGATCCCCTAACTAAGCCCCAAACAGCTGATGAGTTCCTCTAGCCCAGCACAGAGGCAAACCTGGGCACTGCCTGTGAGGCACTTTTAAAAATTAATTCATGCACATCACTCCCACTCACCTCTCTTGCCTAATCCACCCAGGGAGCCTGTGTTCACCCCATGGATCAAGAGTGGATTCAAACCCCACACGTGTTCCATGGTTTTGAGGATGTCCTGGCTCACTCCCTGCAGCCTCAGTGTTTTGGGCAGCTTTTGCAAGTGAATAGGTTTGGCTTTACACAGCTTGGGAAAAGGAAGCTATTAAGCAAAACAGAAAGTGTTGCTGAGCAATTGAGTTGATTACACTTGTCCTTGGATGGAGAATGATCCGTGTTGGGGGAGGTGGCATCTCTGGAGGCCCTGTGAGATATTTGTGCTGGACACTGAAAGGAATCGACAACCACATGGCATTTCAGACTGGATATTATTCCTGTCCTGGCCAAACCACAATTTGGGTAATTATATCCTGCCCACCTCTGCTGCTGCTATACTTTCAATCAGATGTAATATTCTTCATATCCTGTCCAAAACTACTGTGTGCTTCAAAAATAGCTATTTCATTTTTGCACAGAAGTGACTGGTTTTCAGCTGTGGTTAGGACTCCTTGCAGGTGTAAAAAAGAAATAAATAGGACTTCTGGAGAGAAAAATTCAGTGCAGGCTGTATTCTCTTTTCACATCCACTGTAATGCCTGATCTTCATGCATTAACCCCAGACTTTTTCAGCTGTTTTCTACCCAGTGCCCAGAAATGCAGAATCACTCAGGTCCTCTCCTGCTTGGCACTGTGCGAATGTGCAGTGACAGTCCCAGCTGGGAAGAGTTTGCAGCCTGAATACCTAAGACAGTTCAGATAAAATGTAAGCCCAGCAAAAGCAGAGGGACATGGCCAAGGTCACCCACGTCTCTGTGGCAGCCTGGGGACCTTGCCTGCTGGTCTGGTTCTGATACATTTGAACAAAGTCTTTCTTCAATGTCTCTTCTGTCCCCTTTCCTTCTTGGTCAGTTTATATCTTTCTCTAGTTGATGTGGGTTTTGCTTTTTAGTGATTTTCAGTTCCCTCTTGCCTTCCTCAGACAAAAGCATGAAGTCATTGAAGTGTATTTTTTTACCTATTTGATGCATTTTTCGAGCACACATCACTCGAGTTGGGTGCACGGAGCAGCTGCTTTACCAAAGCTGCTGTTTAAAGCTGGGTTGCTCTGAATCCTGTCTCTGTCTGCAACGAGCCCCTTTGCTTGGGGTTAAGGCTGCAGCTTATGTAGCAATAACCCCAAAAGCCTTGGGAGTCCCTCTGGGGGTGGGATGCCATCTGGAATTTGCACTGCTCATGCTGCGAGCATGCCTGGTGGGATGGACCAGGGAGGCAGACCAGAGCCCCTGCCCAAAGCCTTCAACACAAGGAAACATCACAAACCAGAGGCAAAACCTTCCAGAGCTCCCAAAGTTGATGTGATAGATCTCTCTTCCTTGTCTCCTTTCCTTTTTCTCTCTCTTTTCCCCCCTCAGTCTGAAGAGGTGGCTTAAAGGGATTGTCAGTATGGCGTGGATGGTGAATGTGCCGAGATGGTGAGAAGGAAAGGAAAGGAAAATACTTATGAGCAAGAACCTGAAGATTTGATAAATCTTCTGCAGAGCTCAGGGAGAGCTTTGCTTGACTCAAGGCTAAACAAGAAACTCAACTTCCGGCTCATTTAGAGTGGTGAACAGTTCAGACTGAGCTTTTGGCTCCAATAAAGCCTTTTGCTATATGTCTCAGACACCAGCATTCAGGCAAGGATTGGATAGGACAATGCCACATAAGCTTCACTTTTAGGGCTGAAAGATTATTATCATTATTACCATCACCATCATCATCATCATCACCATCATTATCATCACCATCATCATCATATCATTATTATAATTATTATCATTGTTATAGCTATTATTATTATATTTCAGTGGAAATGGTCACACAGTTGAATTCATATATGTGCTAATGTCTTGCTGAATCAGAACCTGTGAAAACAGAGAAGAGAAACCCGATGGGCAGACAGGATGAACAATTTAAACCCCAACTGGTCCCAGTCAGCAAATGGGAGAGCAGAGTTTGCTGTACAGGAACAATACTGGGTTGGAGGGAAGGTATTACAGGTTTGAGGATCTGTCCCAGAAACTGTTCCAAGACCATTTTTTGATATAGATGCATTTCAAAAAACCTCCAAAATCCCTAGGCAAGCAGACAGGCAAAATTACCACTCTAAAACCTGCTGGCTGCAGCACAGCCACAGACCAACCCTAACTCTGCTGTAACCATCCTGCAATGACTCGTGTTCAAAATAAATTGTCATCTCCTTTCTCCAGCCACTATTACTATTTCTGGGCATGAAAAGGAAATGGATGTTTTATTTCATCTGCTACTCATGGAAGTGAAATGCTCTTATATGTGCCACACTCCCAGCCTGAGGAGTAATGGTAAAATACAACTTGCATTCTCAAACTTGGTATGTTTGAATTTTTGCTAGCCCAGCTCTGACTAACAGGAATGGGAAAAAAAAAATCACACCCTCTAGCTAACGTAACAGCAATGTACAAAAATCCTTATCTATCTCTTGCCAAAATCACTTTGAAATCTGGTTTAATTTATCAGTAAAGATTTTTTTTCATCACAATCTATTTCTTGCTAGGGAAGATCTCTAGGTCGGTGCTGGCTCCATAAATATGGATCTGAAGACAAACTTAAATTTTGAAATAGTCAGAAGCTCTTAGAGTTCCTGGACCCAACATCTGCTAAAGGCCAGGCTGGTTTTCACCAGAGGAGCAGAGGGATTGGCTCCTACTTGATCAAATGCCAAGGTGGAGTGGATCCCATGTGGTCAAACACACCCCTAGATGTTTCTAGTTTTTCTCTTTTTTTTCTCTAGTTTTCATCATTTTGCTGTGGGTCATTGCAGTTTCCACATTCCTGCTTTGGTACCTCCTCCTCGCTCTTCCTTTCCCCAAAATCTCAACTGTGCTGCTGCTGTGGTTTGCTGGGAAAAACTCAATTTGCTCCATCTGGGCTGCACTGAGAGAAGCATCTTGTCACCCTCTGTGTCACAGCCCCTGGAGCAGCCTCGTGCCAGTGCCTGGCACTGCTGCTGGGGAATGCTGGCAAGCACTGAGTCAAAAAAAACAATGTAATTGGAAAAATTAGCATGATCACCAGACAGGAGAACATCTCCATATGTTTTCTTCAGAAAGTCCTCAGTTTCCTTAGCACCAAGCACAGTCTGTAAGCAGAAAGGAGCTGCTCACTGCTGCCTGACTCCAGCTGCAGAGGCTTTGGCTGAGCCCAGAGGTTCAGCAGGGACATATTTGTCTGCACTCACCATGAGAAGGGCTTTGCAAAGCACACAGTCAACTCACTGGTGCATCACTGTGCTGCTAAAAGTTTGTGCTTTCTGGGTAAAACTTCTAAAAATAGCCTCCTCTTTAATATTAAGCTCAGAGCATGGATATTGCTTTTGGCATTTTGTTTGCTGCTGGAGGAACTCTACCAAGGGAACATTTCCCACGGTCTGTTCCTTCAATTCTCTTTACACATAACACAACAGTGACACCAGAACAGTCTAAAACAAGAGACAGGAAAACAGTTCCATTCTGCAGCTCTTTTTTTCCCCACTGGTTCTGCTGGGCTGAGATATTACACTTCACATGGTACTGCATGTGAGACAGACCCTTCTCAGAGAGGATGATAGCAGCTACAATTCCCACAGGAAAGAGAAGGGGAAGGCTGCAGTGAAAGGTGCTTTGAGCTCTACTTTAGATAGAAGCTAAGTGTTGGAGCTACAAGTAGGTTTTGTCTGGAGTTCTCATCTCAGGCTGGACTATGTCTAGTGGATATCAGTGCCAGGCAGTCTCAGATGCAGAAATAGCATTTCAAGTATGACAGCCCAGAAACAACTGAAGGAATCTGCCCTTATTTTAAAAAATTGCAGCTCTCCAAGGCCTCCCCACCCGAGACTTGGATACAATTGGTCATATCCAACAGAAGCCACCGGTGATGGATGAGCCTTGGTAGCTGGAGATGGATGGGCTGCAGTTATCCTTCTGCAAGAGAAGTGAAGCAAACACTTTGAGCCATTCATTTATTGCTGCTGTGATCAAATGGAACAGGATCTGGTCTGCTCTTGTAGTTTAACCATCCCCATCCACCTACTGCAGACATTCCATTCCAGAGGAGGACCTGGCAGTGCAGCAGTTGGATTTTCCAAGGAAGGGTGACACAGCAGCAAGGCTGGAGGGGGAAAGAATTGATGCCCTCCTCCACTTCACACAGAAGAAAAACCAGAAAGAAGCTCCTTACTTTCCTTATTTTCACTTAACTAAAGTCCCATTTTCTGGAGGGGAAATCTCCTGATCTTTCTTTCTCTGGA
Organism: Polioptila caerulea; assembly: GCA_013397295.1. Taxonomy (NCBI): domain Eukaryota; kingdom Metazoa; phylum Chordata; class Aves; order Passeriformes; family Certhiidae; genus Polioptila; species Polioptila caerulea. The sequence goes on along the minus strand of VYXF01012766.1, from coordinate 9,794 downwards.
CCAATTATCTTAATAAATAAATTCTCTGGCACAGGTTCTTAAAATAGAGAAAACAATTTGTTTAGTGAATAGATAAAATCACAAAGTAAGGAAACAACAAGAAGAAAGCCACGCAATAGCAGCACAAACATTATCAGGGAGAAAATGATCAAACAAGGTTCCCAAGGGATTTTAAAGGCCATGTTCTGCTTTGAATGCACACGTTTCTCCAGCAAAACGTTAACACCTTCCATTTTCACAGCATGAAGAAGCCAAAGGTCTGGTTAAATTTCGACTCAAAAATGAAATTTAAAGATAAAGACCTACCCCTATTAAATACTCACATAAACACACTCACATGCATGCAGACACTGAAGAGTCTCCAGCCTTTCTAGGGTTTTCCATTATTTTTAGGATAACAAAACACTAATTGAAGGCCTGACTCATAACTAGAATATGATGAGTTTTGGTCCCCTCACCACTAAAATAGTGACATCAAATCAGAAGAATTTGTCTCTGCAAATAGTTTCTAGCTTTTGATATGTAAAAAGGGTTGAACAATTGTCTTTTTCAATGCATTTTATTTAAAGATATTTTTAAGATCTTGAGAATTTTTCATTCTTGTGGCTGGGGGAATAATTCTTCTGGGTTTGTTGCCCTTTATTTTCTTTTTATTTGAGCTGAAATGATTTAGCTTTTCTGCTCACAAAGCAAAACAAATATTATAATTTTGCTTGGCCTATTTAAGAATTCACAACTGCCAGAAAATCGATATGAAATGGGTTTTTTCTATTAGTAAAGATGTGTGATCTTTAGGATCACATGCAGCAAGGTACTAGATATTCCTCCCTGCCAAGTTTCCTTTCTACCTTTTCCCTCCAGCGTGTATATAAAGAAATAAGTTTTTCCCAATGCTCTGATGAATTATTCCTCTGTCTTGCCCGTTGTGTGGTCCCATACAGGACAGTACCAGGAAGGACTTTAATTTGGCAGGTGTCAGGTTGTTGTTAGTGGTGTTTGCAGGTAGACTGTGATGCACAACATACAATTACCTTCAAGAGGAAGAACACAGAGGCAAAACCCGAGCTCTATAACATCCAGGTTTCAGTGTAGTCAACAATAAAATTAAATTTTCCACTTTGGCAAACCACCTTAGTCCTGCCTTATTTACTGCAAATGTTCAGGGTGGTGATGTGATATTGCCAGCCCCAGAGGTGTCACAGACATCGCTGCCATCTCCTCACCCAGAAGGGTGTTTTGGGACCTGGGAAGCAGGAAGGCCCAGGGTAGAAAGAGCAGGAAGGTAAAAAGACTGTATAAACCCCAGCCAGCCAGGATTTCTTTTCTTTATTAAATATTTTCAAGTTCAAGGCACTGCACGAAGAATTTGCTGAGGACTGATTCTCCACAGCTTGCCACATGACAGGGCAAAGCCACAATTTTCTCTGGAACATCTTCTGCTAACTTTGCCTTTGGCCAGCCACTAAGCCCAGTGACATTGTTCAGTGTTGTTTCCTTCTGCTCATTTTTACATCTGATAATTCATTTCAGGTCCCCTAAAATCAAGGCAATTGTAGCTCGCCTTGGCTCCAGGTCTGCCGGGCTGTGAATGTGAGCCAAGAAACCTCATGAAGAATTTCTTGGTGAGAAAAACATCCCCTCCCCTGCTGCCTGGCATTTCCTCAAGGAAAGAACTGTGGAGCTGAAGACAGAGGGAGCCTTTGCTACAACAATTAATTAAAGTTTAGTGATTCCCTTGTTTTTTTGGTGTCAAATATGAATAAACCTCTCGTCTGTCATGGTCTTGCAGACTGGTGTGAATCACACTGAGAGTGGGGTAACCTTGGGCATCAGCCCACTTGGCTCTGCACAGCTGGGTTGTCTTAAAACCAAGCAAGGATCTTTAGGAGCAGTGGGATAGACAGAGCAATAGCATCATCCACCAAGAAACCCCTGTGCTGATGAAGTCTTGCTGCATGCACAAGTTGGAGAGGGTCTGTTTGCTTTCCTGCATGCTGGAAGGCAGCAGTCCTACAGCCCTGACTCTGCCTGTTTATCCAGAATAGGTCCAGTGTGGGCAGTGGTGCCTTGATTTGAGTATTCAGCATTCAGCTGGAATGGCTTTGTTGGCTTGGGAAAAAAAAGAAAATTAAACTGAAAAGTTTTGTACAAGCATTGCTGGAGGTTCAAAGGTGTATCCCGACTCTGAGCACTGAGAAGGTAGGAAATGCTCCTCTGCTGACAGCTGGTAGGTCTGGCTGTGCCTGCAGGATGACAAGCTACACTGCTGGTGGGGACTGGGCCAGGCTACCCCTGCCTGGAAGCTTCCCTGGAAACCACCACTCATCCTCACCTTCATCCACAGGCTACTCTGTTGGAGCAGCTGAAGGGGTGAGGACAGAGGTGCAGAAAAAACCTGCTAAGTGCCAGTGCCTGGTGTCACTGGGTGTGGGTGGTACCACTCCACACCTCTCCAGCTGCTCAGCTCCAATCCCAGAACATTCCTGTGGCTGCTCTTGGCTTGGGTTAAGGGTTTAACCAGTCCAGCACACTCCCGTTCCAGACCCCTCATTTCCAAAGCATTTAAGCACTTGGGTTGTCTTTGAATATAATTTACAGGACATTCATTGCATGGACATTGATGGCAAAGTGCTGTGTGTGTTTCAAAGCCAGTCCAAGTGCTCGGAACAACTTTTTCCCATGGTAAAATACTTGGTCAATTGGTAATCCCTGAGTGTGCATCCAATGTAGCAACCATTTAAAAATAATAAAACTGAAAAATAACTCTATCTAAAAAAAGCCATGACCCTTAAAGAGTATTTTCAATGACACTTATTAAAAATGAAAGGATGTTTCTAATTATATCTGCCTTTATACTTTCATGAAGTTCAAAAATAGCAAAAACAGTCAAAGCCTAAACAAATAGAACTATTTTTGCTCTCAAATGAGTAAAAAACCTCTATATTCTCCAAAATGATTTTGATCAATCTTTTTGGTGGAAAAATGTATATATTTTTCCCTTCCACAGTTTTAGTCTCTTTCCAATTTTCCAGGTGAACCCGCACATCAAAATAAATAAAAAAAAAAATTGATTCTCCAATTTTTTACACTTCTTAACAAGGACCAGTCTCACCTGATGAAATACCTGCAAAGCATAACTGTAAATTTTATTGTCTACCACACACCCTTGGTCGATTGAGTAGCAGCTACGAGCCTGCAGAAATCAATCCACATTTATCACATAACCAAACCTTTGTGAAACAGAAAGCGGGACAGGTTTTCCAGGCGTTGTAGGATCTGGGATTTGAGTGTGTGTGTGTGTGTTGGAGAACATTTTGACCACAAACGGAGCTGATTATCGATATAATTATGCTGCAATCACACCAGAGGAGAGTATCCAGTAAATCAAATCCAACTGTCCGCCCACTCACAGAGAAGAGAGACTAAAACCTGTCAAATCAGGGAAGGGGGAACAGGTGGCCTCATTTGCAAAAAAAAGGCTTCTCCTCGCATGGCCAAGTGCTGAACATCCAAACTCACACACACACACACATTTATTAAATGCAGAGTGTTTAATAAGCTTTCTGTGCAGCACATTAACTGTGCTCCTGGTGCATGCACAGGTATAAAATGTGACACGCAGGTCTCCTCGCACACCGAGCAAATAACCTGGGACTTGCTAAGTGCTGCCATAAGTTTTCACCTTTTTCATGTTTTTAATGGCTGCTGACAGCAGCGTGCAGCCTCTGTGGCAGCTCTGCCCAGCCCTTCAGAGGCAGCAGTGGGGACTGGGCCAGGCTGGAGCCTCAGAGGAGCCTCAGAGGAGGCTCCTGCTAGGCTGATGTGGGACATCCTCTCTTCCCAATGTGGGGAATAACTCCTGTTTTTGGAGACTGCTGCCTAGCTGGGGTTCTCAAGGCTGGGTCTCAAGAAATCCTTGGTGTCCCACCCAAGTGGTAATTGCTGCTTCTCTAGATTTTAGAAATCAATTTAAACTGAAGGAGGGCAGGGTTAGATTGGATATTGGGAAGAAATTCTTCCAAGGGAAGGTGATGATGCACAGTTGCCCAGATAAGCTGTGGCTGCCCCATCCCTGGAAGTGTCCAAGGCCGGGTTGGACGGGGCTTGGAGCACCCTGGGATAGTGGGAGGTGTCCCTGCCGTGGCAGGAGGTTGGACTAGGCAAGCTTTAAGGTCCTTTCCAACCCAAACCATTCCATGATTCTATGAAATTTTGAATTTCCTTCACCTTCTCTGACCTTCTGACATGGTGGGCACCAGTGGCCAGACCGAGAGACCCCAAAGCAGATGGCACTGAGAAAACTCAAATCTCATGAACGTTACCATGTATAGTTTCCTCCTGTTGGAAGGTGCAGGCATACAGGGGACATGTCAATCAATTTATTTTGGCAGGCAGTGGCAGCAGGAAGAGCCTGCCATGTTTTGGGATGCAAACAGCTGCGTTCTCCTGCTCACACAAGACTCATCTCTCAGCTGTGGATGTTGTAATGACCAGACTATGAATCTTCAAACTCAAGGTTAATTCGTGTTTTCAGTAATGGATGGGAAAAGCTGAAAATCCATCAAAACTACAAACAGGAGGAAAATGCCTCTGAAAGCAAATGCCTTGAGAAAAGTGCCAGCTATGAAATGAAATACAGGTACAGCAAACGCTGTGAGTTCTCAAGATTCAAGTGTGCCCTCTTTCCAGAGGTTCCTGAAGGAAGAGATGAAAAACAGCTGAATGTCTTAGAAGGAAGGTTGGGGCAGCTGCCCTCTAACAGGAGATTCTCAAAGGCTCCAATCTCTGGGTAGCCTCTATCACATATTGTCTAAAGGGAGAAAATGTACAGGTTTTAAATGTATAGAAAACACAAGACTGCATGAGATACACTGAAATTGCAGTCATAAGCCCAAGTACTAAATAATAAGACAGAATGATGATCTGTAGAGTCATTAAGTTCTTATTTTCCTAGCTGCAGATGATGTTGCCTCACAATTTCTTTCCCAAGCATAAACCAGCTGTGTTCAAGTCTTGGTACTGAGGTTGCAGCCCCAGAGATCTATAGAAACATGACAAATCTGGTATGTATGCACATCCCTTTTTCCCAGGGCTAAAAGAGTACTTCCAAAGGTGGAAACTCCAGGAGAAAATGCTCTATAAAGCAGCTTAAGGGCCCATCTGAAGGGGAAAGCAAGCATTTGCTTTAACAGTGATTCATTTTTAATTGTTTTGTGTGATTTCAATGGACACAAGCTGATGTAGGAGAGAGACCATTTGCAAAGTCCTCTTGTAGCAGTGTGTGCTCTACAATTTAATCTGTAAACTGCTTCTCTGAATACCCTGGAGTGGTTTTCTGCTCTCAGTAACACAGTGAACAGTTGCCCACATATATTCCCCATGAGATGGGTGACCCCTTTATGATCCAGCACACAAAGCAGAGGAGAGAGATCCTGCTCCACTCATAAAAACAATCATTCTTCCCTAACAATCTACAAATTGCAGCCACCATAAAACCCACCCTGACCATATTTAGCAGGCAGGGAAGGCTGTGATTCTGAGCTTGAAGGCTAAAGACCTGCACAGGTCCATCCCCATGGCTGGACTGGGAAGAGAAGTCAGTAATTCCCACAAGCTATCACCAAATGGCATTGAAAAATAGGAAACCCTAACACAGGAGCAAAGGACCTCCTGGAAGCTGCAGAGTTCTGTGCCACTGGGGTGTGCAGCATTGGGAGATGTTGATAAACTTTGCAGCCAATACACCTGGGAACATTTTCTTTCCTCAATAGGCACTGAGGTCTTTAAAATGGATATCATGTTTTCAACCAACTCAATGCCTCGCCACCCTCCTCTCCAAGGCAAGCCGTAGTGATGACATCTTCCTTATCATCAATAAAAATGATGTACAGCAGACTGAGGAGTTATTCAACAAGCAATTTCCAAAATCACCTTTACTACAGCGTATAAAACAGATCTAGGAGTCCCTTTCCAGGATGTCAGAATTTTATGAAGCATCAAGTCTCCACTTGCAGCTCCCTGTTATGAAAAGAGCAGCTCTTCACGTCGACATGCAGCGTTTTGCTTGCCTCAGCACATCCCCATGACCGTGCAAAAAGGTTGCTCATGATGAGGATTGTTATTAAAAGCATCACTGAGGTGATGCAAGAGAGGAAAAATCATTTGCAAAACACACCAAAGAAGAGCTGAGCAGGTGTTGCTGTTTTCCAGCTCATCTTGCCTGAGCCCGTGGACCACCCTCGATGGGCATGGTCTCATCAAGCATCATGGACACAGATGAGCTCTGTTATTAATGAAGTTTTTCCTAACTAATGTTGTTGGAACTGAAAACGTGGCCCCAGGAATCCATTATGTAAATCCCTCGGATGGATGGAAGCTTCTTCCAACAAAACTGAGCATCGCAGATGATTATTTCTGCCATCCCTGCAGCACTGAGGGCAAGCTAAGAGCTGAGCACATGCTCAGAGCTAGGCACAGACTGTTACAGGAATTTCTGAGTCAAGGACTCAATCTCTTCTTGAGGATGCAGTGTTGATTCCTAACTGTAGAGATGAGTCATGAGGAGTCAAAAGACAGAGCAGAAACACATCTGTTACTCTGCTGATCTGAAGAAGAAATATTTTCTCCACCTCAGTATTTCACACCCATCTTCACTTTTTCCTACCAGCACCTCCTCTCCCATAGCTGTGTTTTCAAATCCAGGGACATCACCATTATTCAGGAACAGGCTCTCTAGCAAAGATGGAATGAAAGCAATGTTACCAGCTCAGCAGTGACCAAGGTTGTTAAATCCTCCTCCATCAGGAACAAACTACTGTCTTTTGGCAATTTCTGTATCCTGAGAATTGCATCACATTTGGACACAGTAAATGCAAGTAAATTAGCCCCAAAGAGTCAACATTAGACTAAAAAATAAGGTACTATAACAGTTATCTTCTGCATTTCAGTGTACAGGTAGTAGAATTTACTGCATGGAAGAAAAGGTGAATGGATTTGCATTTAAGTTTCATCACTTTTAAGGTCCCCAGTAGCTAAGTGTCCCTTTAAAAGAGCCCTAGTGGACAATAAACTCTTTTAGAAAATATACAGCAAAGCAACAGTGCCCAGTAGACATAAAATTAGAGTGCTGTGATGTTTCAGCTGTTCACTTCCTTTGATACAGGCAGCTGGCAACAAGACACTTGAAAAGACAGAAGAACAAGTAACTTCTAATGGATAAATATATATTTTTTTCCTTACCATATGTGTTTTAAATATACATAAATGCACACACTCACACACGTGTACTAATAGGATAAATTTACAGGGCAAACAGAAGTGAGCAGTCACCAATAGAGATACTGAGCTGCCATTAAGCATTTAAAATAATTACAGCTTTTAAACCATGGAAACAAGAACTTTAAAAGAATATTTTTGGTGCTTTTTCCTCTAGAGAGAAAATTTCTCAGGCATTTCCTCATGAGTGAAATCAGAAATCACCAGTGCCATTCTAGTTTAAAAGCAAAAGCTTTCTGCAGAAGATTTGTCAAAAAGGTGTCCCCAAATAAACCGCCAAGAAATGGACTGAGAAAGAGATCTTTAATAATATTTCATCATGCAATTAGATTTTTAATTTGTTGTTAATTATAATTATTTATCAATTGTGTGGATGCCTTTGCACATGCTACTTTCATGTGGAGCCATGGAAAGGGCTCTCCTTACCATCACTGACTTGCAGGAGAGGGGAAGGCAGCTGCCCCCTCTCTCTTCACACCCCATTCCTTGTGCAGGTCTGTGCTCCCAGGTCTGTCCCCATAAACCTTCCCTCTCTTCAAAGGGAAACAATTGCATGTACAGCTCTTCACAATGACCTCCTCAGTCAGACACACAGGAATCAAAGGATATTCATTCCCCTGGAAAGCCAGTTTCCATTGTAAGCCTTTCATTCAGCAGACTGAGCTGACCTGTCTTTATGCAAAATAGTGCTCAACCAGTGAATTGCTGAAGAATTAACAGAAAAACTAGCAGAAAATAAATTGAAAAAGAAATCATTGACTTATTTGCATCAAAAGAACCCTCAGTGTTCACCATAAGAAACCAAGAAGCTGTTATGTTTTATGCAACAGATCTTTGGTCTCGCTTTCCTCCTCCTCCTCTTCCCTATCCTCCTTCTCCTTCTCCTTCTCCTTCTCCTTCTCCTTCTCCTTCTCCTTCTCCTTCTCCTTCTCCTTCTCCTTCTCCTTCTCCTTCTCCTTCTCCTTCTCCTTCTCCTTCTCCTTCTCCTTCTCCTTCTCCTTCTCCTTCTCCTTCTCCTTCTCCTTCTCCTTCTCCTTCTCCTTCTCCTTCTCCTTCTCTTCTACTCCTCCTCCTCCCTCCAGCCCTGGTGAGTTGCTCAAGAGCCCGAGGAGTCTGTGCAGCCTGGATCAGCCCATTACCATTCCCATTCCCATTCCCATTCCCATTCCCATTCCTATCCCCATCACTGGGAGCTGCAGGATGGGACAGTTTTTGGATAATCCCCGGGCCCATCTCCTCTGGGCTTTCCTGCAGAAGCAGAGGAAGGTTTTTTATCTGTTACTCAGATCTGACAGTGCTCTGCTTTCCTTCTGGGTGTTTTGTATTTGTTTTCATGAGTGTTTGCAGCACCTTTCCACTTTGCAACAACAGGCTTTGTGTGCCAGGCAGAAATATCAATGTTATCAGATACCATATGTGTCAGTCCTTATCTGTGGCTGGCTGCAAACCCATCCCAGAACAACCGAAACAGATAAACTTTTCTAGAAAAAACCCACCAACATTGCCTATATTTGGCCTGAAGACACTGTCAAATGCTTTTGTAGTTCTTTTTTGCACCTGGATAGACACAATAGGAAAATCCCCTACTTTCTCATAGACATGATTTCCTGTCCCTTCTGAAACACTGAATGTATTTTCATCTGATTTATGCCATAAAGGTACAGCATGCGTTCAGCTCTTGTTTTTGCATTTTTTAAATGAAAATCAAAAATAAAGAGACAATGTATGTGTTCATGTTCAATATAAACAGGTGTATATCCATCAGGATGGGAAGGCACCGATCAGCAGGTGCTGCTCTCCTGCTGCAGGAGGGGTTTATTCTGGTGTTTTGATTAACAATCCCTGCCTGGACACTTTCCCCTTCATGGAGATGTTGTGAGGCTGGAAAGGACCTCAGAGGCTTTGAGCAATGGTGATTATTGAGTGAACTGGTCCTGGTTAACAGATTTTTAACACAATATTGAAGTTCCATATTGAATTTCTTCATTCTAGATGATGTTTGCCTCAGCAGCCTTTAATGGTAGGGCAAAGCTAAGGCATGAACAGAATACACACGAGCACACAAAACATCTGCAACCCAAGCTATGATAACAAAAAACACAGGAGCAACCAAATTACAAAAATAAATGTTCTGCAAAGCTTTAAAATCTTTGCCCACTGATTTCTACATGGAAAATTGTTTCTCTTGCAGTGTTCAGAATCTTCTGGCTTTGCATTAACAGTGGCTGTGGTCCAGGAGGGCAAAACAGTGAGGGGACCACTCTGCCTTGGGGGACATCAGCACCATTGTGGGGTCTGAGGATGATCTGGGAGAGCAGGAGCTCCTTGGGGCTGGGAGAGGGCTGGGTGTGAGCCCAGCTCCAGGGGAAGAAGGCTTGAGGACCTTGCAGGAAGAACTGGGACAGAGCTGGGACCCTGAAGGCTTTTTCACATGTCTGGAAAATGTGCAAAGCAGCACTGCTGCCTCCTGCAAGTGATGCCTTAAGTTTTAGCCTCTATAGTTTTTAGATTCTGGGCTG
>VYXF01012764.1:66122-77139 GCA_013397295.1 Polioptila caerulea | reverse complement strand
CCCCCCCGTGCCCCAGGACAGGGCATGGTGCACCCTGAGCTGGGGGTGACAACCCCCTGTGCCCCAGGACAGGGTGTGGTGCACCCTGAGCCATCCCCCTCCTCCCCTGGCAGGTGACCTGCAAAGCAGCCATCGCCTTCTTCCAGTACTCAGTGCTGGCCAACTTCTACTGGCTGCTGGTGGAGGGGCTGTACCTGCAGACGCTGCTGCTGCTCACCTTCACCTGCGACAGGAGCTACACCTGGGGCTTCATCCTCATCGGCTGGGGTGAGCTTGGGGGCATCTCTGGACTTCCACGGGCAGGAACCACCTGGCAATGACCCAATCTGAGACCCCCCTGGCCAGAGGTCCCCAGGGCTCCTCCCAGTGTGTCCCCAATCCAACAGCCTTGGTGGGCACCCACCTGCTCCTGCCAGACCCCAGAGCTGCTGGGGAAGCATGGCCTGATCCAGGACAGGTCCTCCCTTCCCACACCCACCTGGGGCCAGGAGCACCCATCCAGGTGCCAGGGTGTGATGTAAGAGCACGGGGGCAGGAGGGTGGCCAGGAGGTGACACAGACACAGCACCATCAGTGGGCACCATCTCCCCCTGGAGAAGGTGGGAAGGTCGTCACCTTCCTGCCACATCCAGAACTGAGCTAGGCACATGTTTCTATGAAGGGTGACAGAGAGACAGAGGGGTGGTGCAGGGACTTCCTAGAGCACTGGAGGGACCATCTCTGCCTGTGTCCTGTCCTTGCAGGTGTCCCCATGGTCACAGTTGGGGTGTGGGTACTCACCAGGCTCCAGTACGATGACCACGGGTAAGAGCAGCTGCCCCTTGGCCTTCTCCAGGCCACCTCAGCCACATATCCCAGTCCAAGTCCTGGGAAATGAACCTTTGCCATGGGATGCTCAGGAGGGAGGAGTGGGCCTGCACATAATTTAAATGTTATTTCTGTTTCCTGGTGGGTCCTATAGCAAGAGGGGTGCAAAGGGGTCAGGGTGCTGGCCAAAGAAATGGCAGGGGGACAGCTGGGTCACACAGGTCCCAGTGGGTGCCAGAGCCACCCCTCCTGTCCCATAGGTGCTGGGATGACTATTCTAGCCTGTACTGGTGGGTGATCAAGGCTCCCATCCTCCTGGCCATATTTGTGAGTGTGTTCCCTGAGAGTCCCACCCCGGAGCCAAGGGTCCCATATGGTCAGGGGACCCAGCCAGGGGCTGTGCAGAGCCTGAGACATGGATTCCCGGGACAGGTGAACTTCCTCATCTTCCTCAACATCACCAGGATGTTGGCACAGAAGATCCGGTGCCCAGACCTCAGCAAAACCCACAAGCAGCAGTACCTGTAAGGGCACAGGGCTGCGCCCACCCGGGGGTCTGCGGTCCCAGGGCAGAGGGACCCTCCTTGGATGGGCACAGAGGACAGTCCTCTCACAGAGAACCTACTGGGGGTTAAGACCAAGATTTTGGGGAGGTCTCATGGGGCAGCAGGAGCACCCAGACCCCTCTCACTCTCCACAGGAGGTTGACCAAGTCCACGCTGCTCCTCATCCCCCTCTTCGGGGTGCACTACGTGGTGTTCGCGCTCTTCCCCGAGCACGTGGGCGTGGACGTCCGGCTCTACTTCGAGCTGGTGCTCGGGTCCTACCAGGTGAGACAGGCAGGGAAAGCCCCCATGGGCCCACCCCAATCCCACCAGGATCCCCTGGGATGCGGGGCTTTGGTCTCTTTTGGGAGAGGGTGCCCCCAAACACCTGGGGCAGGGCACGAGGGTTGGGCCTGGAGAACCTGGCACTGAGTTCCTCTGCCCTGCAGTGGGTCAGAGGTGTGGGATGAGGTAAAGGCAGACAGAAGATGAGCACAGAGGGCTCCAGCCCCTTCCTCTGGGTGAAAATTGCTCTTTCTGTCCTCTCCAGGGCTTCCTGGTGGCTCTGCTCTACTGTTTCCTCAATGGGGAGGTGAGCATGTGTCCCCACTCCAACCCTGGGCACCACGGCGGGCACAGGGACACTCCAAGGGTGCCCCAAAGCCACATGTGGGCACAGGGACAGTTCCCCCACCCCCTGCCCCCCAGTCGCCTCCGTTGGGTGCTGCCTGGTGTCCCTGGGTGCCAGCACTGCCCGTGGTGTTGGTGCAGGTCCAGGCTGAGATCAGGAGGAACTGGGGCAAGTGGCAAAGGTCCATGGAGAGCAACGTCTTCAACCTGGCCACCCAGGACTTCACAGCGTGACCAGGACAGCATTCCAGGGAAGTGCTGCTGTTGGAGGAGCAGCTCCATGGCTGTGGTCCCAGAAAGACCCAACCCCCCCTGATTTTGGAGGTTCTGGATCGAACAGCCTCAGAGGGTGGTGAGAAAAACCATGGGAGAGGCTCTGCCTGCTCAGTGCTGGTGGATCTTGTACCCTGTGGTGGCACCTCACCCCCCCAGGGCTCTCACTGCTTTGGGGCAGAGTTTCAGGCAAAGGAAAGGGAAATTCTCCACTTTTCTGTCTGAAACTGGGAAGGAAACACAAAAATCCTTTGCCCAAGGACAGCTGGTGGTTTTTGTTTGCACTGAAGGAAAACAAGTGGCACCGATACTGAAGGGATTCACTGATGGATATTTTCCCCCTTGGTTTACAAAATCATTTCCTTCCTGGGAAGATTCCTAAACACAGCCAGGAGCCTCCCTGGGGATGGGGGAAGGATACAGAGAGAGGCAAAACCCCACACCTCTACAAGCATGAGGACCCCAATGGCCCCAGGACCAAGTTCCTCCCCAATTCCCAAAATGCTTCCCTTTCTCCTGTGTCAGTGGATTCATCTGGAGATGTTCCCTTGCCAGGAGAGCTCTCCCAGACCTTTGCCCTGAGGAATGGGACCCACCTGGGGTTCTTTTTCCAGGGATAGGAAGGGCTTTGCCAATAAAATGTCATTCTCAAGTCCAGCCTCACTTTTCAGAGCGTTGGTTTGGTCCACAAACTCGGAGAATTTGGGACTGGGGGTGCTGCAGGATGCCCATGATGGAGTGCCTGAAGTACCTCCCGGGCAATCACTGCTTTTCCCCGGCCTGGTGAAGCTCACAGGGAGGAGATGGAGGAGGAAGGGGAGGAAGAGCTCCAGGTAGGGGCACCATGAGCTGTCCCAGAGGTCCTGGGGTGCCCTGTCCCCTCTGGGTCACAGCTGCCCACACCACCCCACAGCTTGTTCCACCACCATGAACATCCTTCATGCTCCCAGATGGTGCCTCCAGGAACAAGAGAGGCCCCAAACACCCTTTTGCCAAACTTTCTGGCCTCTCCCATGCTCCATAGACCGGAGCCACCTGATCCCGGCCTCACTTCTCACTCTGCCTGGGTTGTCATTTCTCTGTGGTGCCACATGTCCTTCCCTAAATAAACCCCACTTGCTGGCCCCTGTCCAAACTGCAGGATCTCCAGAGATCCCGTCTGGGAGGGCACTGAGAGGAAACAGAGCTCCAGAGCTGATGTGAGGTGAGATGGGAGATGTTCCATTAGAAAACCCTCCAGAGCCAGTTCATCCTGAATCATCAGAGAGGAGTTTGGGAGCTGTCAAATCCCTGACAGCAGCCAGGAAGGGACCAGAGGTGAACAGAATCTCTCTCCATCACTAGTGAGGATGGGATGATCGGCAGGGACAAGACAGCAGCGGACTGAGGATGGGCAGGGCTGGGGATGCTCAGTGGGAAGATCTGTTTCTGTAAAACTGAAAAACTCTGGATTTGCACCTATTTCCAGCTGCAGATGGATTTTCAGGGTGATAAATTACCCCAAATGACCCTCTGGGATTTGCTGGACTTTGAACCCCATGGGACAGGAACCCCACCAGACTTTGAACCCCCTGCAGCCCAGGAGCCCAGTGTGGGTCCAGGAGGGGACTGGGAATCACCCTCAGCTTACAGGAAAGGTTTTCCAAAGGCTCTCAGCATGGACCATGCCCCGCAGCTGCAAAAGATCATGGGAAGGGATCTTAAAGGGTTGAAAGAGGCCTTAAAGCTCATAGGCAGGGACACCTCCCACTGTCCCAGGTTCCTCCGAGCCCTGTCCAGCCTGGCCTTGGGCACTTGCAGGGATGCAGGGGCCGCCACAGCTGCTCTGGGCATCCTGTGCCAGGGCCTGCCCACCCTCCCAGGGAGAAATTTCTTCCAAAGATCCTCATGACCTCCGAGGTTTTTTCCAGCCTAAACGATCCTGAGTCTGTGCTCGGGAGGCTGAGCCCAGGCAGAGCAGGGTCAGGTTTCCCGCATCCCTTCCCCAGCACGGCCGGAGTGCCGCAGCCTGGCATCCTCCTTAGGCTCCCTGTCCCCGAGGCCCCGCGTGTCCCCTTGGGGCCGGAGCGGTGTCCGGGGCCGGGGGTGTTTTGCCTGGAGCCGGAGGGTGGCACTGCGGGCCCTCCACGGCGGCGGCAGCCCCGGGGCGCAGCGCAGGAGCGCGGTGTCCCCGCGGGGCACGGGCACAGCCAAGGCACCCCGGGGTGCCAGCGCCACTGTCCTGGGCACCGAGAGCCCCAGCGAGTGAGGTAAGAGTCGCACTGCTCAGGAAGAGCTGGGATAGCCCGGCAGCGCCTGCCCGGTGCGGGTTAATCCGCGCTGGGAAGGGGAATAGGGCCGGGGGCTGGGAGCACAGTACCTGATGCTGCTCTCCGTGCCTGCCTTCCCGATCCTCCGGAGCTGCCAGCACTCCCTGCCTGCGAGCAGAGGGTGCCCTGTGCTTCCATCTGCTCCTTCATCCCACTCCGGGATGGTCCCGGCTCTGCAGCTTGGGGGATTCGCCCTCCCCGTGTCCCAGCTCCCTGGCAGTTCCCACCTTCCCCTGTGCGGGCAGCTCCGGCTCTGCCCAGTCCCTGCCTGCCCAGGGACAGGCAGAGCCCCGGGGACACTGCCGGTCCCACGGCAGGGACAGCGCTGGCAGTGCAGGAGAGCTGGAGAGGGACTGGGGACAAGGGATGGAGGGACAGGGCACAGAGAATGGTTTCCCACTGCCAAAGGGCAGGGCTGGACGGGATATTGGGAAGGAATTGTTCCCTGGGAGGGTGGGCAGGCCCTGGCACAGGGTGCCCAGAGCAGCTGTGGCTGCACCTGGATCCCTAGCAGTGTCCAAGGCCAGGTTGGATGGGACTTTGAGCAACCTGGGATAGTGGGAGGTGTCCCTGCCTATGGCAAGGGTGGCACCGGCTGGACTTTAAGGTCCCTTCCCACCCAAACCACTCCCTAATTCTGTGATCCTGTGGTGGATCCAGCACCACAAGCCAGGGCACCTCAGATACCCCAGGGTCCCCAAGGCCGGACCAAGCATTGCCCTAATTCCACCCTGGAAACCCAAGGACACATTTTTTCCCACGCTGATCAGTGTTGTCAGTACCTCGGGGTGCCCCAAGCTCCCATTCCTATTCGGATTTACTTGGCTTTGCAGACAGAACTCTGCCCCTGTGCCCTGCTGGGGACCCACATCCCACAGAGCAGGAGACACACCCCAGGGTTTCCTGTCTCACTCCAGGCCTGTTCTTGGTCTGGGAAAAGCAAAAATGGACCTGTGCAGCTTGAAAAGTCTTCCCGTGGTGACAAGGCTGGGCTTGGGTCAGCTGCTGGGAGCCACCAAACATCCCCTGAATTCCCTGCTGTGACCAACAGAGCAAGTGGAAAGTCCCCAGAGCCATAGCAGGAGGGTGTCCCTGTCCCTGTCCCTGTCCCTGTCCCTGCTGTCCTCACTGTCTCCCTGTCCTGTTCCCTGCCAAAACCACTGACCCCGGGATTCACAGGGGATGTTCCATGCCCCTAGATTGTGGCTGTTGTTCTGCTGCTGCGGGAGGTAAGGAATCAATATGATTACACAGAAGCTATTTATTGTTCACATTACAGCTCCAATTATACATTTCTAAGACTACTGTTTACAAGTTCACACATAGCTTGATTGGTTGGTCAGTCCCTTTCACTCGAGTACTACGAGGGTCTCTGGAAAAATCATTGGTTAAAGTCCAGGTGTTTCTTTATCTAGTGCTTTCATTCTTTGTAGTTAGTTTCTCAGCATCTTTGCTCTCAATTTAGCATAATTGTTGTTTCAGCAACCTTGATGAATTTCAGAGAATCTGATAAACACACCTAGAAATAATTTGGCTGGGGCATCCCTGGGAACGAGTTATTCAGATGCATTGCAGCATGCTGCTGAGCCCCCAGTGGGCTCCCGGTGCCTGTAGCCTTCCCTGGGAGCTGATCTGGCCTCTTCCCTCCCTCCTTGCCTTGGCTTTATCCTCTCTGAGCCTGCTTGGGGCTCCAAGCCAGCCAGAAGAGCCCTCATTTTTAATTGAAGAGATCCAAGTTGTGCCTCCCAAAGCACACCTCTGGCATCCCCTGCATGGAGCTCATCCTGCTCCAGCTTTCCCTGGAGACCTGAACTGGCTCCTGCTCTGCCTTATTCCCACTGCCTCATGCAGGAAAGGAAAAGCATGGAGGCAGAAGCAGAATCAATCCAAGGAGCTTCACTTCCCAGCTCCCTGGTGTCAGGGCTGCAGGCCTGGCCATGGATATGTTGATTGTGGAGGATGCTGGAGAGGACCGGGGTGAGGGGCCGGGCAGGGGATTCCCATGGGATTCCAGGCCGGGAAAGGCAGGGGCTGCAGCTCCACTGAAGCCACTCCAACACTGGGAAGTTTCTCCAGGGTGTTTTGGGACAGGAAAAGTAGAAATTACCCACAGGAACAGTGATTTTGGGGAGGTGATGAACCCCCCTGACCAGGCTGAGTGCTGGGGTGGCTGCTCCAGCCCCAGCATAGCCCTGAGCCCTCCAGAAGGGGTGACCCTGCAAGCTGGATGCCCCTTCACCCTCTCCTCCTGGCCCTGGGTCCACCCCGAGCACCTCATGAACCCCAGAAGTGCCTGGGCTTGGCAGGAGCACCCACAGCCCCGTCAGGAAGCACAAAAGGCGGGACAACCCCACGGCAAATCCCAGTTCTTGCTCGTGGGGGTCCCGGTGGGCAGGACATGCGAGGGACCTCACATCGGATGCTCCTGGGGTGTTCTGGGGCAAGAGGACGGGCGGGGGGACAAAAACGTGACAGACACCCCTCGTTTGCCAGTAAGGGGAGGAACGTGCGGGTGCTGAACAATGGGAATGACGCTCCCAAAGAGCCGCGGGCTCGGGGACAGCGTTGGCAGCGGCGTTGGCACCGAGTCCCCCCCGCCCTCGAAGTTGTCCCGCTGCTCTTTCCAGTCGCCTGTCACTGCCAGGGAGGCGCTGGCCAGGGTCGCTCCCACCTCCCCTCCACCTCCCCGCGTCCCATCGGGTGCCAAAGCCAGCCCAGAGCCGCCTCCACACCTGGGGCGCTCCGCTCTGCCCAGGCGGGCGCGGGGCTGCGGGGTCCCCGCGGGCTGGACCCGGGGCCGGGGGCGATGGGACTGGGGGGGCTCCGGCCCCGCCAGCGCCGTGATTGGCGCCCCGGGGGACGAATGCCACGGCTGAGAAGGGCCAGGCTACCTGAAGGACCCCGCATGTCCTCAGGTTTCACTCATGACCATCTGACAGCAGCAGCAGCTGCTCGGCCAACTCGCCGAGCCAAAGCCTCCAGGAGTTGAAGGAGAGGGAAATTCTGGCCCTAAAAGGTCTCTCCTTGGGATTTCGCACTCTCCACCCAACAGTAAGTACTGGGGTCAGTCCTGGGCTGCCGACAGGACCCCGAGCAGAGGCTGCAGGGTCTTGAATGTCCCTAGGTTTGTCTTTGTGGCTGTGCCTGGAGCAGTACTGGCAATGTCCCAGGATTTGCGGTCCGAGTGCTGGAGGTGGATGGGACCAGGATGGATTCTGTTATCTCTGGGGGGGTATTTAGGACTGGAATCACTGGCTGGACACCCCTGCATGGAAAACTGTCCAGGGCAGGGAACAAAGTCCCCACAAAGGAGCAGGCAGGGCACAGGGATGAGGGTGGCAGCAGCCAACAGGCCCTCAGTGGTCACAGAACTGTGTCAGGATGAGAGGGGACAGTCAGGGACATAGCGGGCAATGGGTTCCTGAGCCACCTTCCCCACTGCAGCAAAGGAGCCACAGGCAGGGCTCACAAGTTGCAAGGCTCCTTTCTCCTGGCTTCTCCTCCTGGAGGTCTAAATATAAACCCTGGCCTGGGCAAGCCAAGGTTGCAGGAAAGGTCTGCGGGTGCTCCCAGAGTCTCCTTTCGGGAAGGGCCCTGTCCCTGCTGAGCCCCCATCCCCCGTGGGGCAGCAGAGAGGGACCCCGAGGGCAGAGGGGAGGAGCTGGGACCCCTGAGCCATGCGGGAGTGTCGGGGGTGGGGTGGCAGGGAATGGGAGGCTGTTCCCACACTGGGGCTGTGGGCACACAGGCACAGCCAAAAGGGTGCCAGGGTGAGCCCAGGGTGGGGTCCAGAGCTGGATCCCCCATGGGAATCAAGTAGTGCCGAGCTGGAGTTCAGCTCAGGGTTTTTGGGTGCTGTATCCCCTCTGTGCCAGCTCCCATCACTCGCTGCATGGGCAGGATCTGCTGTGCACTGCTAGAGCCATTTTGGGGTTTATCCAGGGGCAGTCAGCCCCCATTCCCCCCATTTGCCCCATTCCCCCATCCCTCATTCCTGGAGCCGGTGCAGAGCTGCAGAGGGAAGTTTGCCGAGGAGCACAAGCATTTCCTCCCCTGCCCTTCCAGGCACTGATGAAGCTGTCAGGGATCAGCCTGCGGTGGGTGAGGGATGGAACTGCGGCTGCCAGCAAGGGACAACAATTCCATAAAGCCCTGGGGACAGCAGGACATCCCAGTCAGTCCCATTATCCCGGGGAGATCCTGGATGGGTTGATGCAGCACTGGAGCTGCCCCCTCTGGTCCTTTCCAGGAAAAATTCTGGATTTGTAATAGTTTGGGGGGTAGAGTGTATTTACAGGAACTGATTAACGAGCACAAAGTCCTGCCTTGACCCTGCTGTGCTAATATTTAAATAGCATTTTCTGTTTTCTGATTTGTGCAGAAGGGTCCAGTTCAGGCAAAAGGGCTCTGTGGAGTCCCTTGGGCAGCTCCAGCTCCACTCAGGGAAATTTCCTGGGTTTGGGGTAGGAGAGTGAGCGGCAGAGACATGAGGAGACGCCCAGCACCGTTTCTGTTTGCAGCAGGTTGGACTAACAAGGTTCTTTTGGCAGCAGGTTGGATTAATGAGGTGGTTTTGGCGCAGGGGAGAAAGGGGAGAAGGTGGTGGGTGCTTTGGGGAGTTGTGAGGGAAAAGATCCCAGTTTAGCTTAGGAGAGAGCAGAGAGGATGCTCAGCCTCTGTGCTTGTGCTTGTCCCACTGCTGCCTCCTGGGATCCCTGGAAACACCTTGTCTGTGGCTCCCCCTTCTCCATTTCCAGGTGGATGTGAATGAGATCCCTTGGGCTGTGAGGCTCAGCATCTGGGACAGCTCCAGGTGCCCCGTGCTGGCCCTGATTTGCAGGTGTCTGCTCCAGGGAATTGGGATCCAGAGGCTGCAAAGGGAGAAGGGGCATCCTCCAGCCGCGGGAAGCTGCAGGGCTCCCAGTATTGCAAATCCCATGGGAGCAGCAGGTCTGGGAGCTGCTGCTGGTGCTGTGCTGGGGATCCCTGCGGGAGCTGGTGTCTCTCCTGGCATCCCCCAGAGATGGGGCATCCCTGCCCCCCGTGCCCCCGAGCCTAGGGGGCCCCGCGGGGGCAGCAGGTCACTCCAGCCCCACGCCACTCTCCCTTCCCCCACGCTGTCCCCTCGCGGTCCCCTCGCTGTCCCCTCGCTGTCCCCTCGCTGTCCCCTCGCTGTCCCCTCGCTGTCCCCTCGCTGTCCCCTCGCTGCCCTCCTAGCACGGCTCAGATCCTTTCCAAGCCTGACACGGGAGCTGCTGGCAGGGAGGAGCCACAGCTCTGGATGACACCCGAGTGCAGGGTGGGCAGTGGGCAAGTGCAGGGTCCCCACTTTAACCCTTCCCTGGCTGCTCAAGCCTCAAGCACTGCCAATCCCCCTAAAATAACCCCGAGCCACCACCCAGCCCGGTGTCCCATTTCCAGCAGTGCCCTGTCCCCCAGCAGGGACAGCAGGAGTGGGGATGGGGTGGCATCCCCGGCTCCAGGCAGGAACGGCTCAGTGCGTGGCTGCAGGATGGTGCAACCTCCTATTTCCATCTGTGGCCGGGGAGAGTATCCCAGGATTTCACAGCTCCCGGGCTGTGTGTGCCACCCCAGTCCTGTATAGCAGGTATAGCCTCAGTCACCAAGCCCCAGGAACTCCAGGGCAGCAGCAATCCGGAAATTGTAGGGAATTGATCCACACGTGGGTTTGATGCTGGTTTGGGGCAGGAGCGCCTCTGCAGAGCTGGATTTTTGGGGTCGATGTCCCTGGAGGAGCTGTTGGAGGTTCAGCACGGAGCATTTGGCTCTCCAAAGGAAGGAAGTGCTGGGATGGGCTTGGCTGAGTCTTTGCAAGTAGCTGGAGGAGGGAGAGGAACCGTTTTTGCCAGGTGCAGAGCGCCCAAAGCAGTGCAGAGCTCATGAAAGATGCTGCTGGAATGGGACACAATTCCAATGGAATTGTGCATCCATCCTGTTCCATGGAAACCCCCCAGCGCCAGCACAGCTGCTGGGTGTCCTTGTCCCAGTGCAGCAGCTGGTTGGATGTTGCCAGGAAAAGGCTGAACAGTGCTGGGAGGGCTCCTCTTTGCTCTAGACAGGCAAAAAGTAGCAGAGCTGCATCATTCCTTAGCAGGGAATTCATTTTTCCTGTGCTTAAAATCATGAAACCAGGGAATGGTTTGGGTTGGGAAGACCTTAAAGTTCATCTCCTTCCACAGGCAGGGACCCCTTCCACTATCCCAGGTTGCTCCAAGCCCTGTCCAGCCTGGCCTTGGACACTGCCAGGGATGCAGGGGCAGCCACAGCTGCTCCAGGAATTCCATCCCAGTCCCTTCCCACCCTCACAGGGAGGAATTCCTTCCCAATTTCCCATCTCTCCCTGCCCTCTGGCAGTGGGAAGCCATTCCCTGTGTCCTGTATCTCCAGTCCTTGTCCCAAGTCCCTCCCCAGCCCACGCAGCCACCCCAGCCC
>VYXF01012764.1:7756-65966 GCA_013397295.1 Polioptila caerulea | reverse complement strand
ACAGCTGCTGGGTGTCCTTGTCCCAGTGCAGCAGCTGGTTGGCTGTTGCCAGGAAAATGCTGAACAGTGCTGGGAGGGCTCCTCTTTGCTCTAGAAAGGCAAAAAGTAGCAGAGCTGCATCATTCCTTAGCAGGGAATTCATTCTTCCTGTGCTTAAAACCAGGGAATGGTTTGGGTTGGGAAGACCTTAAAGTTCAGCTCCTTCCACAGGCAGGGACCCCTTCCACTATCCCAGGTTGCTCCAAGCCCTGTCCAGCCTGGCCTTGGGCACTGCCAGGGATGCAGGGGCAGCCACAGCTGCTCTGGGAATTCCATCCCAGTCCCTTCCCACCCTCACAGGGAGGAATTCCTTCCCAATTTCCCATCTCTCCCTGCCCTCTGGCAGTGGGAAGCCATTCCCTGTGTCCTGTATCTCCAGTCCTTGTCCCAAGTCCCTCCCCAGCCCACGCAGCCACCCCAGCCCCCTGTGCTGCTGCCCAAGGTGACCTGGGGGTGACACGCAGTGGCCTTGGCTGGGGGACTGTGGTGGCACCTGAGGAGCAGGAACTGCTGCAGCATCTCAGTGTCCCTGCTCTGGCTGTGAAAAGGCATCCAGCAGTTCTGGGCCGGCTCTGGAATAATTTCCCAAAGGCTTTCATCAGACCTTCCCTTTGGCTGGGTTCAGGGTGACGGATGCGCTTGGAAACATCCCACATTCCTGCTGGCACACTTGGCTTGGGCCCCGCTGCAGGCAGAGCAACAAACCCCACCCAGAGCAGGGTAAAGAGCCGTGGTGGTGACAGGAACCAGCACTGGGGACATGTCACTCACGGGAGCCACCAGAGCAGGAGGTGTCAGAGCCACACAGCCCTGCCGAGCACTGAAAAAACCTGGAATTCAAACGATAATGCTGGAAAATGAAAAATTAATCTTTTTTCTCACTCTCTAAGTCTTCTGAGCCCACTACTCTTTTAAAATAGAGTGGGAAAAGGCTTGAGGTGACTTAATTTTCTTGATGGTGTTTGCTTGTGAAAATCACCCACCCTCTGCCTTTAAAGCCGTCTAAAAACCCAGTGAGTTTCCAGAACCACCTTGGTGGTGGAATTCCAGCATCCCTCAGCACTGTCCAAAGAGCCATTTGTGTATAAAAGGAAATTCTTGAGATGGTTTTTGTAATGGAGATACAGCATAAAATTAAGGGACCTCAAGTTATCCAGGGATGGAAGCATCAAACTCTTCAATGGCACAGAAGGGATGTAAATTTGTTAATTAAAATGGTTAATTTTGTCTGGCACAGCTGAAGCTGCTTATCCAAGTTCCTAAGAGAAACTCCCATAATCCTGAAAATTGCAATGCCCTGCTCAGCCCCTGGGGAATCTGCAGGACCTGAGGTGAATCTCCCCCACCTACAGGATTGAAGTTCTCCCTGTACCACTTGTGGATTTAAAAATCCATTTCATGTCAAATTTTCTCAATCTTCCCATGTTTTTTCCTAAAACTTGTGGGAAGTACAGTAGCAAATAAACAAATAAACACCCCATAGGGCTTTTTCAGCCCGTGGCATCCCTAGGACCACACCAGAGGGTTTCTGCAGCCATCAGACTTTCCAACACAATTTCTGTCACTCTGCAGGTTCCTGGTGCCCTGGCTGAGTTTGGAGCAAATTTGGGTTTTCCTGGCAGCCTAATCCATGGAATTTGGGGGGCTTTTAAAACCTATTCAATGCATGCAGGGATGAGGAAGGTGGTTCATGGACACACCACAATGTTGGGAGAGCAGGGTTGGGAATGGCTCAGGGATCTGAGAATCATGGAATAGGTTGGGTCAGAAGGGACCTTAAAAACCATTTAATTCCACCCCTGTGCCATGGGCAGGGACACCTCCCACTGTCCCAGGCTGCTCCAAGCCCCATCCAGCCCAGCCTTGGACACTTCCAGGGATCCAGGGGCAGCCACAGCTGCTCTGGGCACCCTGTGCCAGGGCCTGCCCACCCTCACAGGGAACAATTCCTTCCCAATATCCCATCCAGCCCTGCCCTCTGGCAGTGGGAAGCCATTGCCCTGTGTCCCTCCATCCCTTGTCTCCAGTCCCTCTCCAGCTCTCCTGGAGCCCCTTTAGGCACTGGAAGGGGCTCTGAGCTCTCCCTGGAGCCTTCTCCTCTCCAGGTGAGCACCCCCAGCTATCCCAGCCTGGCTCCAGAGCAAAGGGGCTCCAGCCCTGGGAGCAGCTCCGTGGCTTCCTCCAGCCTTAACTATCTCCAGTCTGATGTTGGGGATGGATGCAGAATCCCCACCCTCCCTTTCCCTACTGCCCCGGGAATGCAGCCCAGGACAGGATTGGGAGGCAAAGCTGCTCCTGGAGGAGCAGGGCTGTGCAGGGGAGGGAGATGATGTCCCCGGCAGCGCTGGGGACACCCCCGAGCTCCCAGGGCTAAACCCCAAACCCTGCGGGACCAGATGGGCCCTGCTGCCCACCCTGCCCCAGCCGGGTCCCTGCCGGGGATGGTCGGGATGCAGAGGAAGGGTTTTCCTGTGGGCATCAGCCCTGGGCGCTGTCGGGGTGGCGGTGGCACCTCCCGGAGGTTCTGTTCACTGGGGACGGTGCTGCAGGATTGTGCTGGGCTGGTTCGGGCCGGGCTGTGCCAGGCTCTGGTTTCCTGAGTGCCAGGTGCGAACACAGCTCCAGAGTGAGGCCAGCCCCGCGCCCGCCTGGCACCGTCTGTCCCCTCACTGCCCTGGTCTCACGAGTCCCTTGTCCCACACTAATCCCTGCGGCAGGCCCCCCGGCCTGGCTCTGCTATTCCTGCTGAGTGAAGCTGATTTACACCTGCTCGGGGGCCGTGCCGGGTGCTTTTGCTCCTGGACTCGTGTCCCGATTGGTCTCTGCGGGGTTTTTTTCCAGAGTGTCTCAAGAGGATGAACCTTTCAGGGCAGGTTTACAGGTGAACTCCTCTTAGAGCAAGTCAGGATGGCTCCTTGAGCTGTGTTTGAGTGGTCAGGGCACCCCACTGCTGTTCCCGATGCCCGTAGGGCTGGGATCTCCCAGGAGCAGTATCCACCCTTGGCACACCCCCAGTTATGCCTGTCCTCACTCACCCAGCCCTGAGTGCTCTGGGGGGAACTGCATCTCTCTGGGCATGGGAAACTCTAGGGCTGCAGACGCTCCCCCAGAGCACAGGAGACTCCAGGTTTGCAGGTGATCTCCCAGAAAAATGCCTTAGGGAGGGAGAAGTTGGAGCCTGGGTCAGGCAGGTGAGGGGAGATCCCAAACCCTTGTGTCCCCCAGAGCCAAGAATGTCCTCCCTCCCTCTCTTCCTCAGCCCATGGGAGGTTATTTTCTGGGCAGAATGAAGTGCCTGGATGGGGTGAATTTTCCAGCAGGCTCAGACAGGACCTGCCACCCTCTGTCCTGTTATACAGAGCCTCTTACACAGCATCTCTGGGAGCTCCCAAAACCAGTCATGTTATTTTGGTGCTAGATTCCTTTGTGTGCCCACAGAGCAGCAAAAATATCAGAGGGAACTGAATTTGTCTCCAAGTGCAGCCCAGGCACTCCTGAGCCAGGAGCTGCTCCCAGTTCCCTGCTGGCAATTCCTGATCCAGGAACTGGGGGTTGAGATGCTCATCCAGGACATGCCATGGGCAGTGTCCCAGTGCTGCAACTCACCTGTGTCACCGCAAAAAGGAGTCATTCATCTTAGCTAGGCAGCCAAGACTTAAGAAGCAAATAAATCAGCGCTCTGTAGAGACATTTTAAGTGATTGATTTCCCAGCAGGAAGGATGATGGGGCAGGGATCTTCCTTAATCAGGGACTCTTGAGGACTCAGGTCCTGGAGAGCTGGGCCAGAGCCCCAAGGGACCTCATGGGTGATTTGTGCCCAGGGCAGCACCTGTCACTGGGCCTGAACTGCCTTTACCTATGGAGGCGCAAAGAGTTTGATCTGGGTTATTTATAGGAGCTGCTAAAAATGTGCCAGGATGTACCAGGCCAGGGCCAGGGCCTGCTCCTCCTGTGCCCACGGCCAGGGGGCTGTTTCCAGGGTGGGACCCTTCACCTGGGTTGGTGGGACCCGGCCATGCACCCCACCCTGTGCCCCACCCGCACCAGGGTGGAACTTGGCTCACTGGGGACAGGAGGTGCTGGGCTGAGCCCTCACAGAGCCTGGGCTTGGCTTTGGCTCCGAATTTGGGAAGCATGCAGAGATGCTGGTGGATTCCCCACTGTGTTCTGTGGGATGTGGACATGGGATTGGTCCTGCTCCCTGGTGCCGTCCCATCCTCTCTGGGTGGCCTCAAAGGGCTCAGAGCAGGACCAGGAGCTGCAAAAGACCCCGAAAAGCCACAAAGATTTCCCATGCCAGGGGCAGCATCCACTTTGAGCCTCCCAGTGTAACCCCAGGCAGCGCTGCCCTGCCCCAGCATCTCCCTGGCGGCTGCCAGCCCCTCTCCCAGTGCTGCCAGGCGCCGCTCCACTGGCTGGGGAGCGGCTCGGTGGCTCCAGCCCAGCGACAGGGAGAGGGGACACGGGCAGGAGCGGAGCTGGGGCTGCTCGCTCGGCTCCCTCCGGCACAGGAATGAGCAGAGTCATGGGGCTGCAGAAACCTGAGCCCGGCGCTGATCGCTGGTGGCAGCTGGAGGCAGAGCCACCTCCGCCCACGGGCACCGCTGCGGCTCCCGGGGCGAACCCGGCCCGGCCCGCACCCCCGGCACTGCGGGTGGGACAGCGGCGCTCCGGCGCAGGCTGGTCCTGACAGCTCTGCAAAGCCCGATTTGCAGGGAAATTGAGAGTGCCCAGAGCAACGAGCTCCTGTGAGTGCTCAGAGCTGCCGGAGATGAGGTGGGGAGGTCCCCCCTGGGCACCGTGGGTCCTGCTGGTGCATGGGTGCTGCTCCTCCTGATGATCCCGATGGATCCGTTCCCAGCCGGAGGTGTTCTGTGACCTCCTGCCCCAGCGCCTTCCCACTGCGATTCGGAGTGATAAAGTGCTGTGCAGCCGTGTGCATTTTGGCTTTTTTGAGCTCCCTGTTATCGAGGGGAAGGTTCTAGGGCTGCTCAAGTGGAGCAGGAACTGGGTTTAAGTCCAGAGTAACTTCATGAGAAGCAGCACTGGCGTCACCTCTGCTCCTCCCTGCGGCCCAAAATTCCCTTTTTGTTTGCTCTGATGAGGTCTCACCTCTGGGGTCCATCCCCCCCCCTTCCCCCCCATCCATGGGGGACCTGGTCTGGGCTCTGTTTTGCAGAATTTGGGGCCACAAGTTGGGCTGGGGCCGGACTCTGTTTTGCAGTGATGTGACTCAGTTTGCGCCATTATATAATCCCATTCAGCAAGGACAAAACTGTCCCTGAAACAGATGGAGTCAGAGAATCCTTCTGTTGGGAAAAACCCTTGGAGATCATCAAGCCCAACTGTCCCCCAGCACTGCCAAGGCCTGTCACCAAATTCCTCATCCACAGGGCTTTTAAACCCCTCCAGGAGTGGGGACTCGACTCCTGCCCTGGGCAGCCTGTTCCAAAGTCTGGCCAACCTTTCCATGAAGAAATTTTCCCAACACCCACCCTGAGCCTCCCCTGGCCCAGCCTGAGGCCGTTCCCTCTCCTCCTGTCTCTGTCCCTGTTCCCAGGGAGCAGAGCCCGACCCCCCCGGCTGTCCCCTCCTGTCAGGAGCTGTGCAGAGCCAGAAGGTCTCCCCTGAGCCTCCTTTGCTCCAGCTGAGACCCCAGCTCCATTTCCAGTCTCTTTTCCCATCAGGACTGTAAATGTCTGGTTGTCCCTAATCCCAAAGGGCTGGGGGTTTCCAGCTCTCAGCAGGGCAGGGTTGAGGCTGTGGGAAGTATTGATCCTGAAGGTTTTTTGGGGGCAGGTGCTTGACAGCATCACAGAAAGTTTTGGGTTGCCAGTGGGATGCTGGGTTTGGGAGGGCGAGGCACAGACAGGGCTGTCTCAGAGTGCATGAGAAGCAGAGTCGAGTTTTATGGAATATTTGGCTCATATCCCACACAATTTGGTGGTTATGGGACATTATCAAGGCACACGGGCTCAAAGCAAGGACCTCTGTGGTGCTGGGGGAGCCTCTGTCAGTGTCTCCCCCTCTCCCAGGGCATAGTAGCCTCTTCCCCCAGGTGCAGCCACTCTTCTCCACACTTCCCTCTCTCCAACCTTTTTTGTGCAGTAGAACATCCTTACCTCTCCTAACCCACCCACCCTATTCCTTCTGAGAAGTCATCCTGATCCCTGTAACCTCCAAAAGTGCTGTTACTGCTTCGCTTTTTAGCTCAGGATAAGCCTTTAACCCTTCCGGGAAGCAGAACCACCCAGCAGTGCAGGTTCCTCGTGCTTCCCATGGCTGGGAGCTGTGCCAGGGCCAGCTCCTCTGGCTGAGGAACCTCTTGCTTAGGGCACCACAGGCCCCTTGCAGGAGCTGCAGGAGCAGAATTGTTGATGCTCTGCCAAGGGGAGGGAGCTGGAGCGGGGCTGCTGCTTCCCAAGGTGTTTGGTTGTGTTGAAACACTGTTTTTGAGTTGTGAAATTGTGTGTCTGACACAGCCAGGTGGTGACAGGGACACCGGGCATCCCAGCCTCATGGTGCCTCCTGACTGGAGGCAGAGTCACAGAATCACAGAATTAATGTTGGAAAGGTTGGAAAAGATCTTGGAGATCTTCAAGTCCAATCCATGACCCAGCACCCCCTTGTCACCCAGATCATGGCACTCAGTGCCACATCCACACTTTCCTTAAACGCCTCCAGGGATGGTGACTCTACCACTTCCCTGGGCAGCCCCTTCTGATGCCAAACCTTTCTGGGAAAAAAATTCTCCTGATGTCCAGCCTAAACTTCCCCTGGTGCAGCTTGTGTCCCCCTGTCCTGTTGCTGTTCCTGGGAGCAGAGCCCAACCCTCCTGTCAGGGAGTTGTGCAGAGCCAGAAGGTCCCCCCTGGGCCTCCTCCAGACTGAGGCCCCCAGCTCCAAATGGGAATAGGGGTCTGGGAGGAGCAGGAACACACAGGGTGCTAAAACCCCACTGAGATCCTGCCACCAACTGTCCCCAAGATGTCCCCAGCCGGTATTTCGCCCCTTGTCCCCGCAGGCTGGGCGCGGGTGGCCTGGAAGCAGAATGAGAGGATGGCCGGCCTGCCGCACATCCCGGGCCCCGAAAACCTGCGCCCCTTCACCCCGGCCTCGCTGGCCGCCATCGAGCAGCGCATGGCCGAGGCCGAGGCGCTCCGCATAAAGCGGCAGCATGTGGAGATGCCCGAGGAAGAGGAGGTCAAGCCCAGCAGTGACCTGGAAGCTGGGAAAAACCTGCCCCTCATCTATGGTGATCCACCTCCGGAGCTCATTGGGACCCCCCTGGAGGACCTGGACCCTTTCTACAAGGACAAGAAGGTGAGGGCCAGAGCTTTGCCCACGGTAGGCTTGGCCTTAGGTGTAAGTCCCAAGCAAAAGACCCAAGCAGGGACCTCCTGTGCTTTCCATTGTGCTTGCCTGAGCCCATCCTGGTGATCCACCACCCCAGACTGCTGTGGTTTGTTTCTCTTCCAAAGCAGAGAGTATCTCCAAGGCTTTGGAGCTTCAAACTCACAGAGAGATCTCTCCTTTGACAGCAGTCTTTGGTTCGTGGTGTTTTTGAGGGTGTTAGAAGGACTAACCCCCCTCTCCTCTCTTTTCTCCACAGACATTCATAGTCCTCAACAAGGGCAAGTCTATCTTCCGCTTCTCAGCCACCCCTGCCCTCTACATGCTGGGGCCCTTCCACCCCATCCGCAGAGGAGCCATCAAAGTCCTCATCCATTCATATCCTTGATGTCTGGGATGCTGCTTCATGGCCAGATCAAACCCTGGTGTCCAGAGTCCAAACAGCCCCAGGAGAGGGGCAAGGGAAGGGGTTCATGATGGAGTGGTGAGGAAAGCGCCCAGGCCCCCAGCACAGCCATGGCCTGCTGTCCAGGGCTTTAGTCCGAGGAGCAGGTTCTTGATGGGCACCTTGGCAGCACCAAGAGCTCACTCTTGGTTGGAGAAGGGAGGAATCAGTTTGGATGGAGAAGGGAAGAAACCCGAGTGTTGAAGGTTCCTAGGGAGAGGATGAAGGGTTTTGAGGTCTGGGGAGACTTGGAAAGGAAGGGAAATGTTCATGGGTCATCTCTCTGGTCCCACTGCAAAGTGGGTGAGCAGGGGAGCTCCAGGGAGGCTTTGGGAGAGGGAAGCAGAGGAAGCAGGACAGAGGGAAAGGCAGGAAAGGAGCCCAAGATCACGAGGGGCATTGCAGGGTGGGGTGGAAGTGATCCCAGCAGAGCTCTGGAGGAAGTGCGGGTTCATGGCTATGAGGGAGGAGGAAAAGAGGGAAGATTTGCAGCAGAGGGGTCTAAGCCTAGGAGTTAAACCTTTCTAGAAAGAGGTTGAAGGTTTTTGAGGTCTGGGGAGACTATGAAAGGAAGGGAAAGCTATATCCCAAGGTGATGGAGGGGAAGAAGCACAGGGGGCAGAAAGAGAGGCAGAGCCAGCACCATAGAGCTGGGAAGGGGGGCAGAAAGGAAGGGAAGGGGCTGGGACCGTGCACAGGAGCCAAGAGGGAAGTGTGAGCACAGGACTGAGGTGGGAGAGCAGCAGGAGGAGCAGGGCAGGGTGAGGCACCAAGTGGCAGCCAGGACAGGAGGAACAGGGACGCTCGGCTTCCTGACCATGGGAAGGGGGGACCCAGGCACCATCCAGAGCATATGTCCTTGACCAGGTTTTAAATTATTCAGCATGTTCATCATGATCACCATTTTAACCAACTGCGTGTTTATGACACTGAGCAACCCCCCGGCGTGGTCCAAGAACGTGGAGTGAGTCCTGAGAGCTCCCCCAGCCACAGGGACAGCCCAGCCTGGCAATGTCCCACAGGAGGGACAAGACCAAGGCTGAGTGAGGGGGTGGGGATCCAGACACCCTTCAGAGCAGGAGAGGTGTCACTGGCAGGTGATGGTGGCCCTCAGAAGGGATGTCCACACTCTCCATAGGGCATTGAAGAGTGAGAATGTTTCAGAGCTGCTCAAAATCTGGTGGGATCCTCATGTCTGGAGAGCCCTGAAGAGCAGGTTGGGCTAGGCTGGGTCAGCACTGTCAATCTGGTGAGGCCAAGCTGATCCATATGTCCAGGGACCATGGACAACCCAGGGGAGAGGGGAAATCCAGTATTTTGTGCTGTGGTTCTGCACAGTCAGGTGTCAGCAAGGCTCTACAGAGAGCGTGAGGGTGGTGGGACATCAGCAGGGACAGAGGTGTTGCAGAATGGTCAGAGGGATTGCCAACCCACTCCAGATGTCCCAGCCCACCTTACACGGTGAGGTGGAAACCTCTCCCAGTGCTGAAGCACCTCAAAACCCCATCAGTCCCAAAACTCAGCTCCTCAAGAAATTCCTCCTGGGAGGGGTGGACAAAACCTTGGACCTGGGCAGGTGTCTCCCAAGTGACCAGTCCTGTTTCAGATACGCCTTCACTGGGATCTACACCTTCGAGTCTCTCATCAAGATCCTGTCCAGAGGCTTCTGCATCGATGACTTCACATTCCTGCGTGACCCGTGGAACTGGCTGGACTTCATGGTCATCTCCATGGCGTGAGTCCGATGGAATGGGGAGAACAGGAGAGGAATGTGGAGGAACAGGAGTGTGCTGGGCACAGCCCCTGGAGCTCTTCCCTCTCCTGTCCCACAGCTACATTACTGAGTTCGTGGACCTGGGGAACATCTCCGCTCTCAGGACCTTCCGTGTCCTCCGTGCCTTGAAAACCATCACGGTGATACCAGGTGGGACTTAGAGAAGGGAGCTCCCCTCTGTGCCTTCCCCTGAGCTCAGGTATTCCCACCGTTCCCAGCAATTCCCAATGCTTTTGGCAGCTCCAAGAGAAAACAGAAGAAATTAGGTATTTGATAATATTTCCACGTAATTCAGCTTTTGGGTCAGGTCCTGCTAATTTTACATCTTGAAATCAGCTGCACTCATCAGGTTGTTTGACAGCCCCTGAAGAGGCAGATGTGATGTTTTTAAGGCTCCTTGGAGACAAATTAAGGGAATTTGTGCTCCCAGAGGATTTTTAAAAATGGAGTCAAAAATCTCTCCATTTTTGAAGCCATGGACTCAGTTTTGTGCGCATTATTGGCTGTTCTGGTGCTGAGGCTGAGATATTTAACAGATACTGATTTAACATCACCCAAAACCCCCAGACTTGTGTGAGGAGCACCTTATCAAATCCCTCTGATTGCTAATTTCCAAATTTGATACCATTTCAACACCTGGTGCAAGCACACAGAAATCTGAAGCAGGAGATTGAACTGAAAAGGAAAATTCCTTGTGGTGAATAAATCCTTGTTGTGTCTCTGCAGGCTCCAGATCATGAGGATTCACATTTGAATGTTTTTTTCCTTCAAACAGGCTAAAAATTGCATTGAGCAAAATGTAAACTGCTGCTTCTTTCTGGAATGACATCCCCAAGGGCTCTGCAGAAACAGCAGTGGCAAGGAAAAGCTGATGTAGAACATCTAACCTTGTTCAGGCCCTTGGAGAACAGGATTTTACCTAAATAGTTTGGGGAATGAGGAGCTGGCAGAAAGACAGGGCAAAAAATCATTTCCTTGGAGAATTTCTCCATGTGAGAAAGCTCTGGGCTCAGAGAAGCTCTAAAGATGAACATTGGGATGTCCCAGCATTGCCCATCATCCATGTAGACCTTGGCCGACAGGAACGCCTTTCTCCATGGAAAAATCCCTCTGAGGGTCTGTGAATGAACCTCCTCTGGGGAGGGAGTGGTGATGCTGGGGGGAGACTGAGTTAGTCCAGATGCAGATGTCACTTTGTCACCTTCACTTGGGCACACTAGGGATTTTCCAGCTTGAAGGGATCAGGATGAGAGGTCTGGCTGGGCTCCCAACCACCCAGGGACAGCAGTTAGACCACAGACACTTTCCTGGAGCTGGGAGAGGTGCACAGCACCATCCAAGAGCTTCTCCACTCTAAAGTACTTCACTCCAGTGGTTTGGTACAAAAAAATGCCAGATTGTGGCATTTAAGGAAAAAAGAAAATCCTAAGGAATTGATGGCTGCCAGGCTGGGGTGGGTTTTGGTTTGGATATCCCAAGCCTGGGATGGGGAAGTCACCAGCACCAGCCCAAAGGTGACAGTTGTGGGGGGCCCAGCCATGTGTGGGGACAGAGCTGGGATGTGATGTGAGCACAGAGCTGGGGGCCTGAACTCAGGGGTGACACACATCCCCACGACAGTCAGTACCTTTTGGGGATACCACAGCCTGCTCCCCACAATTAACAAACGAGCAATCAGCTCAGTGCTGACGCCTCCCCCCAGGGCTGAAGACGATCGTGGGGGCTCTGATCCAGTCGGTGAAGAAGCTCTCGGACGTGATGATCCTCACGGTTTTCTGCCTGAGCGTCTTCGCCCTCATCGGCCTCCAGCTCTTCATGGGCAACCTCCGGCAGAAATGTGTGCGGTGGCCTCCCCCCAACAGCACCTTCCTGGAGGATTTGGGGCTGGACAATGACACCTTGGTCAACTCAACCTTCTACAACTTCATGGATGACTTCACCGGGAACTTCACCGGGAACTTCACTGGGAACTTCACCAGCAACAGCACCTTTGACTTTGAGGCCTACATCAGCGACGAAGGTAAAGCTCCTGCAGCCCCTTCTCTGACCTCTCAGCCTGGTTTGCTCCCCGGTTTCCTGCTCCTCGTGGCCACTCCAAGGTTTGCTCACATGGATCTTCCTGCCAAGGCTGGTGGGTGGAACAGGCTGTGCACCCTCACAGAAGGGACAGATGGGATCCAATCCCCCTGGACAGGGAAAATGAGGTCCCCCTGGGCAAGCTAAGCTCTTCCAGTAAGGTTTCACAACAGGAAGGTTTGGATGGACTGGTATCTCCATCCCTCTCACTTGCTGGTCAGGGCCAATGTCCCTTTGGGGTGGTTACAGCAGAGAGACCAAACTCTTGAGGAGCAGGTGGAACTTTGGGTGGAAAACCAGAGGAAAAGATGCAGGAATGACATTTTTAACCCACATTCCACTGTCTGGATCCTTCCCCAGGTACCACAGTGCCCAATGAACCCTTCACACAACACCACAAAAGCCACAGGAGGGGAGGGAGGAAGGGGTGGTGGGACCAGCACAGGTCCTCAGGAAGGTCTAAGATGCTCCTTTCCTACCCCTTCTTTGAAAATTTTCCCCAAGGTGTGGTGGGGTTTTTGTTTGTTCTTCAGTTTTGAGTTTTTAAACTCCATGAAAATCTCAGCAAATCTGCCTGGTAGAGCTGCAGGTGGCAGGGTGCCCCACAGGGATGCTCCAAATCTCATTCAGGACACTCAGCAGAGCTCAGAAGGCTGGGCTAGGTCTCAGCTGAGCTGCTTGGCCCAACAATCAGCTCTGGCATTCAATACAGGAAGGTTTTGGTAGGTGGAAGTTCAATCCACAGGATCTGATGAGCTCTGTGCAAAGAGCAGGAGCCCAAGGCCATGAGTGCAGCAGAGCAGCTGCTGGGGCCAGCCCAAAAACCTGGAACTGCACAAACAGGGTATTTCCTCCCTGAGCCCCCACAGGATAAAGAGAAGCCTCATGGCAAGAAGGCAGGCAGAGCCAGGGAGGATTTAGGAAGCTCCAGGAGTCCTGGAGGGCTGTGCTGGGTGATGTTCAGGACTGGATCCAGTTGCCCTCTGCCATATGAAGGTGTGAGTGTCTACAGGTGCTCCTGTGTGTCCCTGGGGCAGGGGACCTGTGGTGGCACTGCTTGGCAGCTCCTGTGGCTCTGGATCTGTGCTGGAGCCGTAAGGAAGGGCTTTAAGGAGGACCCCTGGTCTGTGAGCAGGGTGGGGGTGTCCCCACCAGCAAGGGGAGCAGCAGGAGAAAGTATAGCTATGGAGCAGGAGCAGTTTCTCCAGGTTTTTCTGGAACTCCTGCAGTGCACCATGCTTGGTGCTTCCTGCAAATGCCCTGATTTTCCAGGAAAACAGGCCAGCCCTGATCCTTTGACCTCATGTGAACCCATTTTCCAGGTGGCCTGGACCTGGCCAGATCCAGAGCTGTTTCTGGGCTTGGGAGGGACCTGGCTGGATTGATGAAACAATCCCAGGAGCTCCCTGAGACAAAGCGAAGACAAACAAGAGTAGATACCCACATGCCTGACACTGGCAGCCAGCAAATTCCCCTGGGGTTCAAGGAATTTCTCCAACAGCAAGTTGCACCCAAGAGTTTGAAAATCAATGTTTGTGCTTATTTATTTATTAATTTATTTTTTATTTTTATTCCTTGCTCTTTCCCCACCTGCAAAGCCAATTACTACTTCCTGGAGGGAGCCCTCGATGCCCTGCTCTGCGGGAACAGCAGCGACGCTGGGTGAGTGAGACCCCCTCCCTCTGGGTCCCTGGGAGGGGACAGGGAGCTGGCACAACTCATGATGCTTGGGATGGGACAAGGTTGGGGCTGGGAATGTGGCTCTGCAGGGAAACAGTCCAGGAATCCCAATGGATCCGCCTGGGGACCGCCCTGAGTGTTTCAATTGAATCATCCCAGTGGTATCAGCTTGAGGGGGTATGGATCCAGGCATCCCAACTGTACCAGCTTTGGGACTATCAGCTGGAGCATCCTGAGGGTATCAGCTTGAGGGGGTATCAGTCAGAGAACCCCAGTGATATCAGCTTGAGGGTATCAGTCTGGGCATCACAACTTTATCAACTTCAGGTGGAATCAGTTCAGGCACCTCAAATGTATCAGCTTGAGGGGTCTCGGTCTGAGCATCCTGCGTGGATCAGCTTTGGGGGTATCAGGTATCAGTTGGGGCAGGTGGTATCAGTCCAGGCATCCCACCTGTCTCATCCTGGAGGGGAGGGTCCCCCTGCTGCACCCTTTCTCTGTAGGGTTTGGCTGCAGGGCAGTGCCAGGGTCTCATCCCTGCTGCCCCCCTGGCAGGAAGTGCCCCGAGGGCTACGAGTGCATGAAGGCCGGGAGGAACCCCAACTATGGCTACACCAGCTACGACACCTTCAGCTGGGCCTTCCTGGCCCTCTTCCGCCTCATGACCCAGGACTACTGGGAGAACCTCTTCCAGCTGGTAGGCACCTCCCCTCCATCCTTGTGCAAGTGTTCCTCTTGCTTCCGTGCTGCCCCTGAGGTGAAAAGTCACTGGCTGGAAGCTTGTGGGTCCTTTTCCTGTGGTTTGTGGATCCAGCCAGGATCAGTGGACATGGGGATGGTCCCATCAACTGCTTCCCTAACATGGGAGTGCAGTGGATTTCCCAGGGTGCTGTCAGCGCTATCATGGGAATTGGGGGTTTATAAGATTGTT
This sequence comes from Polioptila caerulea, assembly GCA_013397295.1. Lineage (NCBI taxonomy): Eukaryota > Metazoa > Chordata > Aves > Passeriformes > Certhiidae > Polioptila > Polioptila caerulea. The sequence goes on along the minus strand of VYXF01012764.1, from coordinate 51,668 downwards.
CAGAGCATCTCTGTCTTGAGCTGAGGGACGCTCAGGAGGAGGAGAAGTGAGGCCACTTGTCTCCTCATTGAGTTGTCCTCTAGGGAGACACCACAAAGCCCCAGGTGATCCTGGCTCCAGAGGCTGGCCAGGTAAAAGGGATCCTACACCTAAGGCTTTGCCCAGATGATCAGAGTCAGAAAAGGACCATGTTGGCCTGAAGGTGAGACCTGAGAAGGTGGGGGCTGAGCAAAGCCAGTCAGTGGTGGAATACTGGTCCCACCTCCATGGCTCCCAGCTCTTGGGAACCTTGGGAACCGAGGCTTCTCTCTGCCTGCCACCAGTCCCAACCCAGTGTCAGGGCCTGCAGGAAAGTCCACTGGGCAATGACCAATCCTTGGAGAAAACAGGAGCAAAATATTTCCCTCCTACCACAACCAAGAGGATGTCCCAGGGCAGCACCTTCTCTTGGGAGCATCACCAAAGTGACATCATGACATCCCTGCCACCTCTCCCCACAGACACTGCGGGCAGCAGGGAAAACCTACATGATCTTCTTCGTGGTGATCATCTTCCTGGGCTCCTTCTACCTCATCAACCTCATCCTGGCCGTGGTGGCCATGGCTTACGCCGAGCAGAACGACGCCACCATGCTGGAGGAGCAGCAGAAGGAGGAGGAATTCCAGCAGCTCATGGAGCAGCTGAAAAAGCAGCAAGAGGAGCAGGAAAGGCTGGTGAGTGGGAAGAATGGAGATCAAAATGAGGGGTCTTGGGAATGGGGAGAGGAAATGGAGGCAGCAACAAGCACAGTGTAAAATCCCAAGAACAACTCCATTTGGTCCATAGGAAGTAAAGAAAAAATGGAGTAACTATTTTGGGCATCACATCTGAGTCAAAAAACCTGAGAAGCACAGTGTGGTGGGGACAAAAAAGGCTGAAAAGATCAAATTTCCACATCCAAATCCCAGCCCAGTGTGGTCCTGAGAGGAGCAGCACAGGGGTGAGGTGTTGTTTGAGAGGAGGAGGAGGAGGTGAGGGACATAAAAGGCCTCAGAAGTTCCAGTGGATCTCCTGCAGCACATCAGGAAGCCTGGCAGGAGCCCATCTCGGTGTCACCAGGGCACAAGGGAGGCATTCAGGGAAGATAGGGCAGCTGCAGCACAGCTCAAAGAGTCAGCAAACCCTTGGCTTTGAAGACACAGCAAAGGGCTCGAGACACCCTGCTCCTCACCAGGGAGAGCCTGGTGTCCTTAAGGGAGCCAAGGAAACCTGGAATGGTGGAAGTGTCCATGCTCATTGCAGAAGGGTTGGAAATTAATGGTCTTTCTGGGCCTTTCCAACTCAAACCACTCTGGGATTCCGTAAATACCAGGTGGGATGGGACCTCCAGGATCATCTGCTCCAGCCCTGCTTGGCCAAAGCACAATCTGGACAAGACGTGTCCCATTGTGGTCCCAGGATGTCACCTTCATCCCTTTGCCATCCATGGGAATGTTTCTTAGTACAACATTCCTACAAAAACATGGGCAAAACCCTCTGGTGCAGCAGTCCAGCCATTTTCCAGCTCTGATCATTATTTTGGTCCGTGTCAGCAACATACACGGGAGACATCCCTGAAAATCTCTTTGTCTGGGCAAGACACAACCTCCCTCACGTGTAGAGAGACACAAACCAATGCTTGACTCTCTCCAGAACCTCTTATCTCACTTCTCTTATCTGTCCAGAGCCACAACATCCCCTGGGAAGTGTTTTGTTCCTCTCTGGCTGCTGCTGTTTGCAGGAAGGGTCTGAGCCAGCCCTGCCCGAGGGCTGGGGTCAGGCTGGTGCTGAGGCCCCTTCCCTGAGCAAATCAATCAGGGAAGTGCCCAAAGGCTTTGTTAAGGAATGTCTTCCTTTAGAGTCACACAGAGAAATTAAAAACACAGAAGGAATTAAGCTGAGAGTGAGGGCAAAGCACCTACAAGAAATGGGAGCTTGGATCTGTTTAATATACCATGATTAAAGGTGGAAAATGTCCTGAATTTCAGCAATGTGCTGTGAGAACAGAGAATTTCCCACTCTGCTATGGCATCCTCAGTGCTATGAGAGGATGTAGTAATCTTCAAATTTTAATAGCACTGTTGGAAAGAAAAAGAAAGAAAAAATGTTTACATGCAATGGAAATGTGATAATACAACATTTAGTACAAGAGCAAAAATCCTGGAGGTCACATTTCAGCAAGAGCCTTGAGGGTTTTGCTTCTTTGCTGTTTTGGATGAGAGCTCATTGCAAAGGGTAAAATTTCCTGCTTGAAGGACCGAGGTTTGCTCAGTTTTGTCCTTAGGAATTATTCTGCCTGGCCAAATCTGAACAGATCTAATTCAGCTGTGGAGAGCTCAGTGCAAGCAGGGAAAGGGAAAGGGAAAAGGGAAAAGGGGAAAGGGAAAGGGAAAGGGAAAGGGAAAGGGAAAGGGAAAGGGAAAGGGAAAGGGAAAGGGAAAGGGAAAGGCTTGAAAATCCCAGGACAGCTTGGGTTGGAAGGGACTTGAAAGCTCATCCAGTCCCACCCCTGCCATGGGACCCCTCCTACTACCCCAGGTTGCTCCAAGCCTCATCCATCCACCACTTCTGGGGATGGAAGGAATTTTCCCACCCCCTGCAGCCCTCAGCCACGGTGAGATGTCCCCATGGCTGTGAGCACGGGGGTGACAGGGCCGGGCTGTGCAGTTGCAGGAGCGTGCATCCAGCAGCGATTCCCTGCCCAGCAGCGTGGCCGGGAAGGGGCACGACTCGGACCTCAACAGTGACCAGGACAAGGCCAAGGACTGCAACGGGCAGGTGGTGCCCAAGATCACCCTGCAGAGATCCGACACCGTCATCGATGTAGGTGCCAGCTCTGCCCCTGCCATCCCTGAGGGTGCCCGCCCTGACCAACCTCCCGAGGGGACCGGCTTGTGCCCACCTCCTATGGGCTGGGTCTTACCAGCCTTTCTGGGGTCCCCACCTTGCACCCAGAGGTCTCTCCAGACCATTCCCTGTTTTCTGCCTGCTCTATCTTTCAGAGCATGGAATAACTCTGCATCCCTCCCTCCTCTCCTCCCAGTTCAACCCCATCTATGAGCCAGAGAAGCCAGACCTCAACCACCTCACTGTGGGCAACCAAGATGGGCCAGGGCTGGAGAAGAGGGTGGGAAGTGCCATCAGTGTCATCTCCAATGCTGTGGAAGGTATGTCCTGCTGGGTAGGGGTCAGTGCTGGAGGGCCTGTGTTGGTGACAGTGGCTGTCCCAAATTCCCAGCCCCACACAAGGGATGACTCCAGCCCTGGGATCTCTGTACAGGGTCAGTGGTGCTCAAGCCAGACTTTTCATCCCAGCTCACTGGGATGATGCCTGGAGGCAATCATCCAATATCTCACACAAATTAATGGGATTGCAGGTGATTAGATGAGTTTCCAGAGCCAACTGGGAACTGCTGAGCAGCTTCCCAGGAGCTGGTGTGTCAGCTTCAGCAAAAAGCACCATGAACTCAGCACTTCATGTCCCCTGTCCCCCCAAGAACAGGCACGAAACCCTCTGGTCAGCCCAGAGCAGTCCCCTTGGCTGTTGTGGCAATCTCAGGGTGGCAGGGACACCTCAAATCCTGCCCAGGGGCTGGGAGCAGGATTGGATCCACAGTTCCCTGGCTGATCTGCCTTTCCATCCCACTCCAGCTTGGAGGGCCAGCTCTGCACCATCTCTGTGCCTGGGCATGGGAAGGGTCCACCATTTAACCCCGTATTTTTTGGGTGCCACAATACAAAAGAGATCTATAGCTTTTAGAAAATGTCCAAAGGAGGGCTAAGGAGATGAGCAAGGATCTGGAGGAGCCACATGAGGAGTGGCTGAGGTGACTTGGTTTGTTCAGCTGGAGAAGAGGAGCCTGAGGTCCAACCTGAGCTCCTCCCAAGGGGCGGCTCCAATCTCTGCTCTTCTCTGTGACCAAGGACAGGACATGGGAGTGGCTGGGGCTGGGCCAGGGGGATTTGGGATGGATCCCAAGGAAAGGTTCTTCCCCTAGAGGGTACTTGGCACTGCCCAGGCTCCCCAGGGAATGGTCCTGGCCCCGAGGCTGCCAGAGCTCCAGGAGCATTTGGACACCGCTCCAGGGATGCACAGGGTGGGATTTTGGTGTGTCTGTGCAGGGCCAGGAGCTGGATCAATGATCCTGTGGATGTCTTCCAGCTCAGGATTTTCCATGATATCAAAATCATAGATCATCCAAAGCTGGTCCAGGACCTCAGGAGTTCTCCTGAGGGTCAGCACTTGCTCACCCAGGTGAGGACAAGATAAACCCACACTTTTCCTTTCCCACCCTCAGAGCTGGAAGAAGCTCACCAGAAATGCCCACCCTGGTGGTACAGGTTCGCCCACACATTCCTCGTCTGGAATTGCTGCCGTCCATGGGTGAAGCTGAAGGAGTTTGTCAAGCTGGTGGTGATGGACCCCTTCGTGGACCTGGGCATCACCATCTGCATCGTGCTCAACACTCTCTTCATGGCCATGGAGCACTACCCCATGACGGAGGAGTTTGAGAACGTGCTGAGTGTGGGGAACCTGGTAGGGAGCTCCATCCCTCCCCTTTGGAGCCCAGCAGCCCCACGCCCCATCCTGGAGGGCAGACCCCCCTCTGCTGCTGTGTGAAACATCCCAGCTGCTGACAGCACTGCAGGCCCTGTGCACAGCACCCTTGTGCAGGGCTGGGCTCCAGGATGGCCCAGACCAAGGGCATTGATGTGGGATCCATCATTCCCTGCTCCCCTCCTGCCGCAGTCCCTGCCTGGCTTGCTGCATCCTCAGCCACCCACTGCACCACAACCCTGCTGCCTGCCCTGGGTGACACCTCAGTGTCCCTGGAATGTTGAGGGGCCATGGGGCAGAGTAGGGATTGTTCCAGATTTTGGGAATAGACAGGTCCCCATGGAGGAGGAAGCAACAATGCAGCATTAAAATTAACAATAATCAGGGATTTTCTCAGTTGCATCACTGCAAATCTTGGCTCTCCTGATTTTATAGGTGCATTTAGCGGCTGCTCCTGCTTGGAGCGGGTGACAAATGGCTCTGAGCTGGAGGGATCTGCTGGTGGGACAAGCCTGGGAGCCTCCTGGCAGCGGTGGGAAATGCACTAAGGAATGGGAGAGCTCCCATCTCCTCTGCTGCCACTTTGCCCTGCTCCAACACCTGCCGGGGGCTCTGGAAGCGCAGCCCGGAGTGACAGACGCCGCTGCCCGGGCGGGCAGGACTGGCTCTGGTTTCATTCAGGAAATACAAGGGGATTAATGGGCCGGTGCTCAAGGCACGGCCGGACCGAGGCGGCTCCAGCCCTTCCTTCGAGCCAGGAGCGCATTCTGGCTGCGGGGGCAGCCCCGGGAGAGCGATCTGCTGGGGAAGGGCCAGGTGGGGATGGGAGCAGGCGGAGGAGACCACACTGAGCCGGGGTTCTCCCCACAACTCTTGCCTGTGCCCGAGGTGGGAGCTGCTGCTCCCTGCTCAGTGAGGGACAGACCTGTCCCAACACCATCCCCAGCCAAGGCANGCCTGTGCCCGAGGTGGGAGCTGCAGCGCTGCTGCCTGTCCCACCGCAGGGTGTAAAGGACAAGGGCAGGGAGCAGCCGGGAGCAGCAGGACAGGGGGTGTTTGTGGGCTGCCATGCAAGGGACATGTGGGGATCATCCCCTGGATATGGGAGAGGAACAGGGCAGGGGACATCTGTGGGCTGGCACGCTGGGGACACGTGGGGCCAATCTCCTGGGATGCAGGAGCAGGACAAAGGGTGTTTGTGGCCTGCCATGCAAAGAACACGTGGGGACAACCCCCTGGGATGCAGTTGCAGGAGCAGGACAGCAAGGGACATGTGGGGACAACCCCCAGGATGCAGGAGTAGCAGCCTCCCTGCTGCTCCTCCCTGCTCAGTGAGGGACAGACCTGACCCAACACCACCCCCAGCCAAGGCAAAACTGTCACCGTGCCCACTGCATGTGCTGTGCCATGGAATTGCAGCAGGGATACCGATTGTCACCTGGCTGAGCCCTCTCTGCAGTGACACAATACTGCAGGTTCTGTGGTGGCCTCAGGAAAGGAGCAATGTGTAAAATCCAGGTCAGCTGTCACAGGGCTCAGGGAGGGACATGGGCATTCCAGTAGCAGCCCAGTTCCCAGTGCTGGGCATCTGTGATTTCCCAGTCATTCCAAAGGTGTCTCTTTGCCAAGGAAATTTTATTTTTAGTTTCCAGCTGCTAACACTCACCTTTGTGTCCCTCCAGTCACCAGTATACCCAGTCTGGCTTCACCAGCCACACTGGGCAGCATCTGGGGACCTCATTCCCAACTGGGACTAACTGGCTGTAACAGGTTTAAATGCTTTGGGAATACACCAAAAAAGCAGGATGCTGCCCCCCCCCACAGCTCAGCAGTGCTTTATGAACAAGTGATTAAGGATGCTGCTTCCCACAGGTCTTCACGGGGATCTTTACGGCAGAGATGGTCCTGAAGCTCATTGCTCTGGATCCCTACGAGTATTTCCAGCAGGGCTGGAACATCTTCGACAGCTTCATCGTCACTCTGAGCCTGGTGGAGCTGGGCTTGGCCAACGTGCAGGGGCTCTCCGTGCTCCGCTCCTTCCGCCTGGTAAGTGCCAGGGGACACCTGGGCGGTGACAGGGGCAGGGTGGGGACGGCTTGCTCAGCCTCCTTCATGGTGGAGGCTCAGCTTGGGAGGGACCAACTTGGCCCCTGTTAAAGATAAAGACTTGAGTCAAGTTAAATATTCAGGGAAGTTGGAGCAGTTGGGGATTGAACCCCTCCTGTCTTGATCAAACGGCTCCAGCAGGATCAAATGGCAGTGTCACAGCCTTCTGGCATCTTGTGGCAATGATACCCCCAGCCACACCCCTTCTCTCTTTGCCCCCCACAGCTGAGGGTTTTCAAGCTGGCCAAGTCCTGGCCCACTCTCAACATGCTCATCAAGATCATCGGCAACTCTGTGGGTGCCCTGGGCAACCTCACGCTGGTTCTGGCCATCATCGTCTTCATCTTCGCCGTGGTGGGGATGCAGCTCTTCGGCAAGAGCTACATCGAGTGCGTGTGCAAGATCTCCGTGGACTGCACCCTGCCCCGCTGGCACATGAATGACTTCTTCCACTCCTTCCTCATCGTCTTCCGCATCCTCTGCGGGGAGTGGATTGAGACCATGTGGGACTGCATGGAGGTGGCCGGCCAGACCATGTGCCTCATCGTCTTTATGATGGTCATGGTCATTGGGAACCTTGTGGTGAGGCTGGGCGACCCTCGCTGCGGGCAGGGGCAGAAGGGGTTCGTGGGGTGGGGACGTGTCTGTCCAGCTCAGCTTTTCCACGGCCCTGTGCCAGCGTGCAGGGTCTGGTTAGAGCTGCAGGGAGCACAGGGATTCTCCTCCATCCCCAGGCCCTTCAGGTGGGCTGTGTCAGCTCTGTGTGAAACAGAGGGAGAAATTATTCCTGAGGGACCTCCAGCTGAAACCAGACCAGGAACGGGGGGGAAACTGAGGCACAGAAAACACAAATGGGCTTTAGGCAGACGCAGGAGTAACTCTGGGATAAAACAGAGCTCAGCTTCAAGATGCCCTGTGTCCTCCACTTGTGTTTTCCTACCCCATTTCCCACTCTCCTGATGAGGGATGGAGGCAGAGCTCCATCCATCCATCCCTCCCTCCATCCATCCCACCCTTTGCTCTGGGACTTTTTGGGAACAGGCCCCACCCGCAAGGCTCCTGCCCAACCTCCCCAGTCCTCACCATGCTCCACGTGGCATCTGGTGATGGCCAACCTCCTTCCCTGTGTCTGTGGGACCCCCTGCTCCCTTCACCCTCATCCTGCCCCCACCCTCCCCACTCCCCCCGGCTGCCTGTGCTGCCTGAGCCGCAGGTTTGCGAGTTCCAGGCGAGCGTGAAATCCTTTCTAAACTTGGTAACCCCATCGCTGGCAGCTCTGGAGCTTGTTTTGCAGTCTGCGTGGGCCCTGCTCTCCCTTCTTGAGGAGCAGGGCAGGGGAGGGAAGCTTCGACTCGCTCCTATTACTTGCCGGGATTGTGTAATCCCTTTGGAATTTGCTTTGAAAAACTATCTGGCCCCGGGAGCTGCTGACCCCTGTCCCCAGGGAGGCTCTGAAAGGAGCCCGGGGAGAAACCCAGAGCAGCCCTCGGCTCGGGTCAGCTTGGAGTGTCCCACTTTGAGGGCAGAAAGTTGGGATTTGGGTGCCTCTTGGCTTCCCTGGCTCATGCCAGGGATTTGGGGCTTTGAAGGGAGAGCCTCTGGCTGCAGACCTTGCCCCAGGTCTGTGCTGGGCAGACGAGGGGAGCAGCCCCATGTTCCCCCAAGCTGCCCATCTCCCACCAGTCAGGAAACTTTGTGATGCCACCTTTCCAGAGGACTGTAAGGCTGGGTCAGGCTGAAAATCACCGGAGGGCACCTCATGTAAGGAACAGGAGCCTCTCCAGAACCATCTGCAGGGAGTGCAGGAGTTTGGACTGGGAATCACAGCTGGGGCTCTCTGCAGAGTCCTCCCCAAAAGGGGCTCTGGAAAGTTTCCCTCTTCTGGAGCTCATTTTGGAGCAGTACAGTCCACCCACCTCCCCAGGAGACTGCTCTGGAGAAGACACGGGGGCAGCACAATTTCAGCTGGTGAGGGTCAGTGACAGCCCTCCCAGAGGTGTCGGTGTCCCCTCCCAGAGGTACCGGTGTCCCCTCCCAGAGGTGCCAGTGCCCCCTCCCAGAGGTACCAGTGCCCCCTCCCTGAGCTGCATCCCGGCCCTCGGGGCAGCTCTGCAACTCCTGAGCGGGCTCCATTTACAGCCCAGCAGAGAAACATGGAGTACAAACACGGCCAAAGCCCTCTGTGCCCTCCTCCGCCTCTCTGCCAGGCTCTCCTGGCCGCGCCTCAGGTATTTCCGAGTCCTGGAGCCCGTCCCAGAGGCTCCCAAGTGTCCCCGTGCAGGGAGGTGTGTGTTTCTCTGCGCTTCCCCTGCGCAGGAAGAAGGTGACCCGTCTTTTGCTCTTAATGACACTTTGAGCATTTCCTTTGGGGTTATTCAGGGAAAAGGGAGGAAGTCAGTCGGGTGACAAGGTAACGGAGTCCTGTCCAACAAAGCCAGAGCCAGCGGCACCCATTAACTGTAACTGGTACTTAACGGGGGCATTCAACTGCTGGGCCCGCGGGGATTTATTTAAAGACGTGGTTTAAGGCACATGGCATGAGCCATGTGAAAACAGCAGTGTCCTTGGATAGCAGCTAATTCCCTTCTCAGATGTGCTGCAGGCACCGCACAGCACGGCACAAACACCGACAGCTGTGGGCTGGGTCTGTCCCTGCTCCGCTCCACGGGGTGCCTGTCCCAATCCTCTGCTCCCGAGCTGCTCCAGGTTTCTGGCAGGCAGCAACCCCAGCTGTGCCAGGAGAGGCTCTGGTGGGATCCAGTCACGTTTTGGGATGGTGAAGTAGACGGGGAAGCACAGGAGTAGTGTGTTGTAGTTTGTGATGGTGAAGTAGACGGGGAACACATAAACCCCATGCTTGGGGTTATGCAGAGCATTTACTGACTCGTGCTGAGGTGAAACATCACTTTGATGGAGCAGAGCAGTGTCTGGCACACAGGGATGGAGCCACAGCTGGGGTTCAGGCTCCTCCATGGCTCCAGGGTGTGGGGAAACCCTCAGGAGCTTGCTGGGCATCTGAGCTACCAAAGCCAGGGAAGAGGAGAGGCAGAGCTGCAGCTGAGAGGACAAGCAGGAGGTTTCATTCTGGGGAGAGAAGGGACATAATCACAGAATCATGGAATCCCAGACTGGTTCAGGCTGGAAGGGACATAAAAGACCACTCAGCCCCACCCTGTGCCATGGGCAGGGACACCTTCCAGTATCCCAGGTTGCTCCAAGCCCTGTCCAACCTGGACTTGGATGCTTCCAGGGATGGGGCAGCCCCAAGAGCTGAGTTGCATCCCTGGGGGTGGCGGCAAGAAGCACCAGAGGCTTGGGGAGTCTCCCATGGGATTCCTGGAGCTCCAAGAGAACAAAGGAAAAGACACACTCACAGATCCACAGCAGAGTTTGAGAGGAGCTGAAACCATGACTGGCATCACTTGCAGAGGGATCTGCAAGACCATGGGAGCCCAGGGTGAGGTTGAAAGCATCAGAGCCCAGGGGGTTTGAGGAGGAACATGTCCATGTCCTCCAGGAACTGGGATTGGCACCTCTGCAGTCCCCAGAGCGGGTGAGGGCAGTGCAGAGCCCATGAGACACTCCATGAAGGGGTTTCTCCACAGCCATGAGTGATCCCTGCAGCTCCAGAAGGAAATCCTGAGGCTCAGGACCTGCTGGACCTCAGGGCTGGTGTTTGCTTTGTCCCCCCAGGTGCTAAACCTGTTCCTGGCTCTGCTGCTGAGCTCCTTCAGCGCCGACAGCTTGGCAGCGTCGGACGACGACGGGGAGATGAACAACCTGCAGATCGCCATCGGCCGCATCACCCGCGGCATCGCCTTCGCCAAGGCCGCGCTGATCGCGCTGCTCCGCCGGCTCTGGAAGGGCAAGAAGGTGGCACCAGAGGAAGAGCAGGACCCCAGCAAAAGGGACAACTCCGTGCTCAACCACGTGGACATGGCCCTGGAGCCCAAGTCAGGGTACCTGGATGGTATCACAGGCAAGGAGCACATTTTCATGGATGAGCTGGACCACATGAATTTCATCAACAACCCCAACCTGACGGTGCAGGTCCCCATCGCCTCCGAGGAGTCCGACCTCTATGAGGAGACCAGCACCCAGTCCGACACCGAGGACACCACCAAGGTCAGGAAGGAGGATGGAAGGGAAGGGTTTCACCCCAAAACTGGGACTGGCCCATTCTTGCTGTGCTGCCCAAAGAATGATGTTGGTTTGGGTCACTTTTAGCTTTCCCACAGGGCGTGGCAGGGGCCAAACTTGGTGTTTTCCCAGCTGGCATTTCCCAGTGTGAGCTTGAGAGCGAGGGGAGGGTCCAAGCAGGGCTTTGGCTGATTTAGGTCAGACTATGGGGTAACTGCCGGTGTTAGAGGGCCCCACTGCGCCACAGGGGCAGTGCAAGGGTCAGAGCACCCCTTTTGGGGTTAATGTTCCAGAGGAATCTGATGCCAGGAAATCTGCTGATGGCACTATCATTGGATCCACTGCTAATGCCTTGGAAAGCATCATCCTGGGGTGGCCTGAACCAGATGAAGCAGCTTAGCAGGGGTGAACAGGAAGCGAGGGACGTGGGATCCAAAGCTGAGATAGCTGAGTCTGGGCTCCAGGGGACTGCTGGGGTCCACTGGGAAGGTGGCAGGGGGACAAGAAACTTGGGAAGACCCAAGAGTGCAAAAGAGTGACAGGGTGGTGGGAAATTACTGTTCACTCCAAGGTCCTGGGGACACAGGGGGCAGCTGGAGGTGCTGAGAGGGACAGGAGCAGGTGCATCAGCCTGAGAAGGGGGTTTGCATGGACAACAGGACACCTCTGAGCGGGGATTTGTCATGACTGGATGGCAAACGTATGCCCAGAACCTGAGGGAACTATGGAAAGCTCCATCCCAACCAATTTTGTCAGGTCTAGGAGGCATCTGGTGCTGCTGAACACTTGGATGGGACTGCACAGGGAGCCCCAGGAAAGGCTGGAAAATGAAGCAGGGCTCCCAAAACTGCAGAGCCTCTCAGCTCCCTCCCATCTGCAGGCTCCTCACAGTTCAGCACAATGACAGGGACCCAGCCTGGCACAATGTGGGCCAAGGAGAGGGGACAATCCTGATTATTTAGTGTTATCTGGGACAATAGGGAGGTCTCAGCACTTGGGGTGCGGGAGGGGGACAGGAGGAAAGGTGGGGCCAGCCACTGCCACTGCCAAGCCCTACAGGGGGGACAAACTTGCGTGGAGCACCTTGGTCAAGGGAATGGGCCAGAGGGGTTGCTGCTCTCAGTTCCCTCAGTGTTGCCACCAGGAGGGCTGAGAGTTGGCATTTCCCCCCAAATTCTTCCCACCACAACCCCAGTCCCACAGCAGCAGTGCCCAGCACACTGGGTGCACTGCAGAGGTGATGCCAATGCCAGCCTGGCCACAATGGGAGGGAGCACATGGGGTCCCCATGGACCTCAGCTCCCTGTCACCACAAAGTGCTTCCCAGCAGGTGGGAAAGCCTTGGTGTGCAGTCATTGGACCCATCCAGGCACAGCTCCAGGCTTTAGGGTGTGTTCAGCTGATAGCACCTGCTCCAAACACTGCAAAGAAAAACTCTGAGCCATCCCCAGCTGCTCTGCACATGCAGTGGGCAAAGGGTACCTCTCAACCAGTAAATACCAGTTCAGCCTATTGGGGCTGTTGGGTTTGGTGCCTAAATTCAGTCAAAGCCGACTCAGGTGGGAGGCCAAGGGGGTGCATTAAAAACAGGGGCCCTGCCCAGGTAGGGGGAATGATGGGCTGCAATTTATCGTGGAACCACAAACTATTTGGGTTGGTAAGAGTCTCAAAGACAGGTAATTCCAATCCCCTGCCATGACAGGGACACCTCCCATTGTCCCAGGCTGCTCCAAGCCCTGTCCAGCCTGGCCTTGGACACTGCCAGGGATGCAGGGACAGCCACAGCTGCTCTGGGCACCCTGTGCCAGGGCCTGCCCACCCTCACAGGGAACAATTCCTTCCCAATATCCCATCCAGCCCTGCTCTCTGGCAGTGGGAAGCCATTCCCTGTGTCTTGTGTCTCCAGTCCCTCTCCAGCTCTCCTGGAGCCCCTTTAGGGACTGGAAGGAGCTCTGAGGTCTCCCAGACCCTTCTCCTCTCCAGGGTGAACACCCCCAGCTCTCCCAGCCTGCACGTACATGGTGAAATTACAATTAGCAGTCAGGTGCTGATTATGGGAGCCCTGCGCTGTTCCCGGGGGTTGGTGCTAGCCGGGTGTGTTCACACGCCGGGGATCAGCTCCAGATGGAGCCAGAGCCCCGCACACCGCCCGCTCCGGGGACACTCCCACACTCCCACAGTGACGAGCCCAAACCGTGGCTTCTCCACACGGACTGCTCAGAAAACGCTGATAAATCCTCTCCACTTCCAGAGCAGTTCCCTTCCAAGGAAAAGCTCTTTTTCGGGGGAATGACGGTGGCGGGATCATCGCAGCTGCAATTTTGCGTCTTGTGGTTGATTTGTCCTTGCAGCTCAAAGAAGTGAGGAGGTGCCAGCCTGGTCTGGCTCTGCAGAATCAGCTCAGGGCTCTTCCAGGGGCTTTTTCCATGGAGATCCCATCCTGCTGGGCGGGGTGATGTGTCCTGAGATATTCCGGGCTGTGGTGCAGCACAGGGGTGTTATCAATGGAGCTGAGGGAGCTGGGAAGGGGCTCAGCTGGAGAAAAGGGGGCTCAGCTTCTGGCTCTGCACAAGTCCCTGACAGCCGGGGGGTTCGGGCTGTGCTGCCAGGGAACACGGACAGGAGGAAAGGGAACGGCCTCAGGCTGGGCAGGGGACGTTTGGATTGGAGATTAAGGAAAATTTCTTCACTCAAAGGGTTTCCCAGCCCAGGCACAGCTGCCCAGGACAGGGCTGGAGTCCCCATCCCTGGAGGGCTTTAAAGCCGTGTGGATGTGGCACCTGGGGACAGGGGTCAGTGGTGGCCTTGGCACTCGATGGTCTCAGATGTCTTTTCCAACCCAAACAATTGTGTGATTCTCAGTGCTGTGGTTATCAGGGTCGTGGGGGGAGTCAGGGTGTGCAGCACCAGGGAGGGGAAAGCCCCAGCCAGGCTGGAGATGCTGTGTAATGGAAATTGCCCTCCAAACTTGCTGGTTCCAGGTGTGGGAGGCTCAGGAGCCCCCAGGGATGGGTTTTATCCCTGTCCCCACCCAGGAGAACCTGCCCTGAGCTCCACCCACAGAACTCCTGGGTTCCGTGAGCCATCCAAGGACCTTCTGGACCTCCCCCCACATCTCCAGGGCAGCTGCACTGGTTTGTCCCCACCTTCATCCTTTGTAAGGCTGTCCTGGAGGCAGATGGCTTCTCTGTGTTCTTCCCTGGGGTCACAGCTTGCCTGGCTCTGTGCAAGACTCCCTAATCCCCCTGCCCCTCCTGTCCCTCCCCACCAGCCTTTACTGAGGGGGGTCCCAGTGGTCCTTGAGAGCCACCAGCTGAGAGCTGGTGCCACCCCTGCTGCTGTGTCCTCTCCTGCATGTCCCCACAGCAACGTTTTCCCACAGAGATGTGACTGTGGCCCCTGGAGCTGTGGGCAGTGACAGTGCCTCGGTTTACCCCAGGGGCTTTTCCCTGGTTTTTGGAGGACGGAGCAGCTCCTTTATGGATTGCCAAAAGCAGGAGAAGCCTGAGGGGAGGCTTATCTCCTTCCTATGTAAGCCAACACCTTCCTGTGCTGGAAATACCCATCCTAGATCCTCTGGTTCCTGCTGCTCCCAGGTAGGATAGGCAGGGCTAGGGATCTGCTCATTCCTCAAGTGGCTTCTCAGAAAGCAAAAAAAAACTCAGAGGAAAAAGAGTCCCAGGGGCTTGCCAAGGTTTTCTCTTGTTATCAGCCCCTCTGGCCTTGCTGAGTGGTGTCTGGGAAGGCAGCCAAGCTGAGCTGTGAAGCAGGATGGAGCTGGAGAGAGGCATTTGGGATGCAGGTTTCGAGCTTGGGTAAAGCTCGGGCTGAGGGCCCTTCAGCTCGAGCTGAGACGGAGGGAGGAGAGAGGAGAGGCTGCTTGGGTTTCTGCACCAAAGAGGGGGTTGGCAGAGCAATTCTTGGATGGGAACACACAGAGGAGGAGGAGGCAGCAAGAAAATCATGGTGATAAGATGGTGGCACAGGTGGATGGGAGATGGAGTTGCTGTTCTGGGAGGAAGGCTGGGATCAGGGGACCTTTAGTTCCTCTGAACCTGGATGAAAAACAAAGCTCAGGTACCAACAGTCCTCCAAGGTTTTCAGCCCTGGGTGATTCAACAGCTTTTGGGCTGAGTGTCCATAGGAGGGGGACTCGGAGCATCCTCCACACAAGGGGGTGTCACCACCCATCTGGTCCTGCCTGAGCTCTCTGGGGCAGGAGGAGCATGGCTGGAGGCAGCCAAAGCCCAGGAGCCTGGCCTGAATTCCTGTCCCTCCGCAGAACCCCCTGTCCAGTGACAACGCCTCGTCCGTGTGCAGCACAGTGGATTACAAACCCCCCGTGCCCGAGGAGGAGGAGGTGGCAGAAGTGGCTGAGGAGAGCAACGAGCCCGAGGAGTGTTTCACTGAAGGTGAGGGACAGAGCAGGGCTGGAGACCCTGTGGACAGGGGGAGATGGGTGTGGAGAGGGGAAAGTGGGGGTGGAGGGGCCACTGCCAAGCAGTTCTTGCAGCACAGGGACCCCCAGGCTCCTTGAGCTCAGCCCCAACTCCAAATCCTCCTGTACCGAGATGATCTCCATGGAGCTCCCCTCCTGCTCCCCACCTAAGCCCAGCAGGATCCTGGTCCACCTTCCACCAGGGGGGTTTGAAATGCCAATAAAACTGGGAATAGTCGGAACACCCTGGCCAGGAGTGACCCCCAGCCCTGTGTCCCCAGGCTGTGTGAAGAGGTTCCCCTGCCTCTACGTGGACATCACCAGTGAGAAGGGGAAGATTTGGTGGAACCTCAGGAAAACCTGCTTCCGCATCGTGGAGCACGACTGGTTCGAGACCTTCATCGTCTTCATGATTCTCCTCAGCAGTGGGGCACTGGTAGGTGCCACCCTTCCCCTGTCCCAAGGGCTCTTCAGCAGCTTCCCAGCCTGGGAGAGCCCAGGGAGATGACAGAGCCCAGGCTCCAGGCATCTTGTGTGCCAAATAATCCAGCTGTGGGCAGATGTTTGATTTCAAACCCTATTTGGCTCAGGCCTAACATCCTCCAGGAGTCCTGGTATTCCCTGGTCACCCTCCCCAGCACCCCTGGACCATCATCCACAGGCTGTGGTCCATGGGCTCAAGGGGATGCCACTGCCTACAGCCCCCACCCCTGCTCTTAATGCCAACTATGCACCATCTGAACCATTTCTGAGCTTCGTGTGGTTCCTCATTTCACCACCACTGTCACCGGCTGTCCAGAGGTGCTTGACAATCAGTTCATGGTTTTTATTTTGCTGTTCAGCACCTCCATCAGTGCCTGGGTCTTCCTCTCAGAACCTGGCTGTTCTGTTAAATCAACCTAATTAATTATCTGTGTTGGCCTGGTGCTCTTCTCCAAGTGTTTGGGCTGGATTTAACCCAGGAAATACCAACTTCTCTGCAGGTTTGGAGGTGAAGAGAGAAGGAAGGAGAACAGAGGGACTGAGAGGGTTTTCAGATACACCTGACATGTCTGCAGCTCACTCTGAGGTGGTTTGGGGATGTCTGAGGTTGTAGCTGGTGCAGGAATTGAAAGCTGTGCTACACCAGCTGTGCAACACCTGGTCACCACACCCCTCCCTCTGAGTGCTTACTCAACACATGGGTGTAGCACTCACCCAAACTCCTCAGGACATTTTCAGAACTCCCAAAGCATCCCAAGGTGTGGGTTGGTGTCCTGGGGTTTGAGCTGAGACACCTGGGAATTGGATGCAGCTGGACTTTGGCTTCAGTGAAGCTCTGCTTTGGGTCCAACCCTGCAAAGCCAACAGGGACTTGCAAACAGGAGCTGGGCCCCAAGTTGATCAGGTCCTCATGGACCAGCCATCCTTAGGCTCCCAGCTTCCCGAGCCCTGGGAAAGCAGGGAGACACCAGCATGGGTGTGCTCTGGGATGCCACAGGTCCCATGGAAGATGACTGTCACGAAGCTCTGTGGGGTTTTCCATGGAAGGATGTGATTGTCAAGTAGCTCTGTGGGGTTTTCCATGGAAAGATGACTTGCACAAAGCTCTGTGGGGTTTTCCATGGAAAGATGACTGTCACATAGCTCCGTGCACCTTGCAGGCTTTCGAGGACATCTACATCGAGCAGCGCAAGGTGATCCGCACCATCCTGGAGTATGCAGACAAGGTCTTCTCCTACATCTTTGTCATCGAGATGCTGCTCAAGTGGGTGGCCTATGGCTTCAAGGTGTACTTCACCAATGCCTGGTGCTGGTTGGATTTCCTCATTGTGGATGTACGTGATGAGCAGGGCCGAGCCAAGGGGCTTGGGGGTGTTAGGGGATGTTGTAAATGAACCCAGATTGTATTTTAGAGGATAAAGGGGTGGCTGTGGAATGAGGGCTTATACCAGTACTTAAAATAATGGTCCCCCACAGGAAGGAACACTTCATTCCCAGTTGCAGGAACCTTCCAAACCCTTCTGTTTACACCCAAGCCAAGAACAGCCCCTGCAGTTCCACCAGGCCCAGGAGAGCTGTGAAGTGACACAGGGTCCATGACAGAGCAATCTGTCCTTCCTGTGCCCCACATCAATTCCACCCTGACACTCAAGCGGTGTCATCCTACCCCTGGATCCCTGGCAGTGTCCAAGGCCAGGTTGGACAGGGCTTGGAGTAGCCTGGGACAGTGGAAGGTGTCCCTGCCCATGGCAGGAGGTGGGACTGGATAGGCTTTAAGGTCCCTTCCAACCCAAACTATTCTGGGACTCTTTGACCCTTGAGGTGTCTGGTCACCAGGGACCCCAAGGACTCAATGTCTGTGTCCCAGAGCTAGAGGATGACCAGCAGCCAAGCAAACCCTCTGCACCACCCCTGGCCCCAGGCCAGCACCTATCACTGCAACCTGACCCCGCTTTTCAGAGAGCCAGCAGGGGATGCAGAGCAGGAGCCACTCCGCCTGGACCCCTCCAGGGTCCTTCCACAATAAACAAACTACAGGTGATCTCTTAACACCTAACTCAGGTGCTAAAACAGAATATCCCTTTTATAAAATTACTCACATCTCTCTGTACCAGTCCTGGGGGTTTTTGGACTCTGACACCCTCTGGACTCCCCCTTGGAGTGCTGGCAGGGGTGGGGGAGCATGAGCTGGGTGTTCCTCCAGTCCAGGGTGGGGTTTAGATTCCACACTGTCCCATCTGGGGTGCTATAAACCGATGCCTTCTTGAGGCTGACCTGGAACAGAGACTAGACAGAGCAAACGGATAAAGCAGGGATTTATTAAAAGGCCTCAATGGGCAACACAAGAGCCCAGCTGGAGCACACCCAAGATGCACCCCAAAATGGTCACAAAATGAATGACCAGTCATGATGTCTCATACTTTTAAGTTCTGGTCCATTAGCATATTGGAGTTAATTGTCCAACCATAGCTTCAGGTTATGAAGCTCCATCCTCTTTGTTTTTTCTTTTCACTTCACCGTTGTTTTTGTTCTTGGGCCTGAAAGTTATCCTTGGTATCGAGCTAGAGAAGGAATTGTTTTGTCTATCTACTCTGTGAAGAGAGCTTAGTAACACTTAATATGAAACCTAAAACTACCCACTAAAACAGCACAGAATCTAAAAAATATAAAAGCTAAATCCTAAGGCATCAGCCTGAGGGACTGAGGAGGGAAGGAAGGGCAGGAGCTGCAGTTGTGTTTCCACATAAGGTGCTGCTGATCACTTGGGCTGCTCCTTCCAGGTGTCCCTGGTCAGCCTGACAGCAAACTGGCTGGGATACTCTGAGCTGGGAGCCATCAAATCCCTGCGGACACTGAGGGCTCTGCGACCTCTGCGTGCTCTGTCCCGATTTGAGGGCATGAGGGTAAGTGTGTCCCCATGTGCTGCTGGCCCTGACAGGGACATGAGGGACTTCAGGAGTCTCCTACATCATGGACATGCCAGTTGGTTTTCAGGGGCCTCCTTATCAGTGGGATCAATGCTAAGGTACCTTTGGTCCAGTTTGACCTCAGTGCTGCTGGGGAGGGCAAGGTTGGGGCATGGGGACATGAAGGTCCCATTCAGGTCCCCCAAGGTCTTTTCTCTCTTTGCAGGTGGTGGTAAATGCCCTGCTGGGTGCCATCCCCTCCATCATGAATGTCCTGCTGGTCTGCCTCATCTTCTGGCTGATCTTCAGCATCATGGGGGTGAACCTGTTTGCAGGGAAGTACTACAGGTGTGTCAACACCACCACGGGCGAGCTCTTCGACATCGACGTGGTCAACAACAAGAGCGACTGCATGGCCCTGCTCCACACCAACGAGGTCAGATGGGTCAACGTCAAGGTCAACTTCGACAACGTGGGCTTGGGATACCTGTCCCTGCTGCAGGTGGTACGTCACGACATCGGTGTCACCGTCCAAGATGCTTGGAGCAGGGCAGTGGGATGAGCATAAGGACTGATGTGGGATGGGGTTTTTTCACTGCTTCTTAGTTCCAAAGCTGGTTTTTAACACAAAAAAAAAATTCCTTAGGAAGGGGTTTCCTCCTAGTCAAGGAGGAAAAGTGACAGGGTAGAAGATGGGAGGGGAAGGTGTCACCAGGAACTGCTACAAATGGGTGCAGACAGTACCAAGGCTGGTGCTGCAAAGCAACCCCTGCAGAGCACGGGGTGCAGGAGTCAGGAGGGGAGGCTCTGTCTTACCCCTGCACCCCTTTGGGAAGTTCAGCCTGCTCCAGGCATAGGCTGTGGGACTTTGCGTGGGGCGGGTGACGACTGGAAAAGGGCACATGTGTCCCCTGTGGGCAGTGAGTCAGCACAGATGGGTTCCACTGAACTCCCCACAGCTGGGCCAGGCAGCAAAGGGGAACTGCTCACCACAGCTTTAACAAAAATATAGGTGTGGGCTCCATTATGGGGCAGGCTGGGGCTACTCCCATCACATCCAGGGGAACTGGTGGCTGCAGAATCGGAAAATAACCCCAGCTGATGACCCTGCTTCTAAATTCAGCTTCCTCTTCAGCTTTGTTGTTCCATCAAATTCAGGAAACAAGATGTGCAGACCTTTTGTTTAACAAATCAGCAGCAAAAGGCTGTAAGAGATGCAGTGGAGACCATATAAAAGATTTGGTGCTGTCCCCCACTCCACTGCGATGGGAATTCAGCAGAACCAGAGGCAGGATATGGAAGTCAGGGCTATGGAGGGGGCACAGTTTGGGACTGAAAAGGAGGCAGCTGGCCCTGGCACAGCTCTGCCTTTGGGAAAATGACTTCGAAGTCAAGAGCAGAATGGAGAAAAGAGTCAATTGTTTCTCTTCCTTGCCTTGTTTGCAGTGGTGTTTTGGGAAGTCACTGGTAGCATCAGCCCCATAATGATCTATGCATATTCACATGTGAATTTCCATATTTCTATGACATTTTTCTTATGGATTCAACCTACATTCCTCTCCTGCCATTCCCACAGAGAAGCCAGAGTGCTCAGAGCTAAACCCCAGACACGCACCCATCACCTTCCCTTTCTTCCCAGCCCCAAACAACTCCCAGAAAATACATTCTTCACCACTGCCATGGAATCACAGAATCCTTTACGTTGGAAAACACTCCGAGTCTGACCATTCCTGTTCCCACAGGCAACCTTCAAAGGCTGGATGGACATCATGTATGCGGCCGTGGATTCACGTGAGGTGAGGGGACACTCAGGGACACATTGCTGATTCCAGGGGTGGATTCCCTTGGTACACTGGGAATAGGATCCAAGAACTGAGGCTGGGATGGATCCTTGGCTACAGCATCACCTCTGGTTCTGCCTTTCGGTGGTGAGGGCTGCCTGCATCCCACCCATTATTTCAGCCAGGACATGGGCTACAGGGTGGAGGAACCCCCAAAATGTATCAGATCATGGAATCCCAGCACGGTTTGTGTTGGAAGTGACCCTAAAAACCATCCAGTGCCTCCCTCTGACATGGGCAGTGACACATTCCACTACTCCAGGTTGCTCCAAGCTCTGTCCAACCCAGCCTTGGACACCTGGGCAGCCACAACATCCCCCTGCTGAGGTGCACAGCCTAAAAAAGGGCAGCCATGTGTCNCCAGCACGGTTTGTGTTGGAAGTGACCCTAAAAACCATCCAGTGCCTCCCCCTGACATGGGCAGTGACACATTCCACTACTCCAGGTTGCTCCAAGCTCTGTCCAACCCAGCCTTGGACACCTGGGCAGCCACAACATCCCCCTGCTGAGGTGCACAGCCTAAAAAAGGGCAGCCATGTGTCCCTGTGCCACCCATGTCATTGTCACCTGCAGCCCAGCCCCACACTGGCCTCCCACCCCACCCCACAGCTGGGGCTGAATCTGCTCCATTCAACTTCAGTTCCAGGGGCCAAAATCCCTGTTCTGCCCCCACTGCTCGAACCTGGAGGGCTCATCCTTCTCCCTGCTGTGACATGATGTCCTCCATGACCCCTCTAGCTGGGAAAGATCATCCCATCCTCAAGAAATTTCCTGGCTTGCTTTGAGCACTCAATGGGTTATGAGAACAGAGCATCCAGTGTTTAACCACTGGGTTCAGTGAGTTATTAAAAAAACCCAAGTGTCTGAAGAGTGCCATGCAGAGGCTATTCCTACTGTGATCCATCCTCAAAAGCATCCCCACAGCAGAAGGGGTTTCCTATTGTTCTCCAATCACACTCTGGGTCACCCCACACACCCACAGGCCTGAAGGGGTAGTTTTCATTGCCTTTTTTTAGCACCCTCCCATCACCCTCTGAAAATCTCACAGGCCTCTGCCCCACCTGGGGCAAAGCTGGTTTGGGAGAAAATCCTCCCTGTTCTGCCAAGAGCTTTCCTTAAAATGGGAGAAGCCAATGGGGTCACCTTGGGGTGTCTCTGGTCAAACGCAGAGCAGGATTAAGGGATGCTCCTTGGGGTGAGGAGCATTGTCCTGGATTGTTGGGCTGCGTCACCCAACGTGCTGGTGTGCCAAATTAATCCACTTTTCCTTTCCCCTCTCAGATATATGTCAGCCCTTGGAATACCGATTATTGGGAAGAAACTAATTTGCTCATTATTATCACTGCAAAGGACATCCTTTCCCATTCCCCAACCCATGCTGTGGGATCGGGGGTCAGCATGTCCTTGTCCCTCAGTCACTGTCACTGGATGTCCCTTCCCATGGCTGCTCCCATTGGGAACACACAGCCAAAAGTTTTGGAGCAGCCTCCCCCTTGCCCTGTCCAAATACCACAAGCCCTTTTCTGTGGGCTTGGGGACACCTTTTTGGGACAGGGTCAGTCTCACATTTCCCATCTCTCCTGGCCAGATTGAAGAGCAGCCACAGTATGAAATCAACCTCTACATGTACATCTACTTTGTCATCTTCATCATCTTCGGTGCCTTCTTCACCCTGAACC
The DNA here is from genome assembly GCA_013397295.1 of Polioptila caerulea. NCBI lineage: Eukaryota > Metazoa > Chordata > Aves > Passeriformes > Certhiidae > Polioptila > Polioptila caerulea. The sequence continues at coordinate 29,499 of VYXF01012764.1, read as the reverse complement.
TCTTCATCGGCGTCATCATCGACAACTTCAACCAGCAGAAGAAAAAGATGAGTATTTCCTGGCTCCTGAGGTGCTGCTCTGGGCTGGAGGGGGCCAGCACAGTGGTGGAGTCATGCCACCATGCCTGGGTTTAGGATGGATCCCAGGATTCTTATCTGTTAGTGGCTTCCTGCACTGGACAAACGGCACATGGAGCTTTGTGTCCTGGTCATAGCAGTTACAGAGGACTTAATTTATGGGTGCAGAGGGAGGAAGCAAAGGGGGCTGTGTTTTCTCTTGCCTGGGCCATCACTTTCATTTTCCTTTTCCACCCTGGGATCATTTTCCCATGCACAAGTTTGAGACTCAACTTCTGCTTCCGAGCCAGTAGCTCAGGACTGACAGACCTGAGCAGGGGGCAAGTGGAGGGCAGGCAGGGCCAAGGGTACTGGTGGTGCTGACTGAGGTCTGCAGGACACAGAGAGGACACCTTGCTCCCAACAGGATCTCTGAGGGGCTGGAGATACTTGGTGGGAAGGGACATGGTCAGAACACTTGGTGGGAAGAGAATTCCTGAGACTAACAGTAGTGATTCCCTTTATACTTTGGAGGAAAAGACATCTTCATGACAGAAGAGCAGAAGAAATACTACAACGCCATGAAGAAGCTGGGCTCCAAGAAACCCCAGAAGCCCATCCCCAGGCCAGCGGTACGTTGGGCTCCTCCTCCTCCTGGAGTGAAGCACACAGGGAACACTTCAAGCTACCAGCTGTCCCAAAGGGAATGAGAAGGGTTCAGGGAAGACCATTTGCCCCATTGTTACTCTTCAGACAGAACCTGGCCAAGACCTGGGGCTTCAGAAGAGGTTGACATCAGGCCACCTCCTTTGGGTCTCCTCTTTAGCCCTTGGTCTGTTGGCAAGGGCAATTATGGGGTTTCTCTTGCAGGAATTTGGGTTTTTTCCTAGTTCAGTTCCCAGCTCCTCTCTGGAATGGAGTTGGGCTCAGGGAAAGCTGACCTTTTAACCCTCCAGAAGAGACCCTGGTCCAGCCAAAACATTCTCAGTTGTGATTTGGATTTTGTCGCCCTGCACAAGGGAGGTGCTTCCCATGTGTTAATTTGTGCCCTATTAGCTGTGGGTGTAATTAGCAAGTGACTGTGCCCTGTGCCCACTCCTCCTGGCCATGGCGTTCCCAAGTGTGCTCCATCCTGAGAGCTGCTGGGAATCCTCCCCCCAGAACTTTTGGGGCTGTGAGAGCTGTGCTGGCCACAACCCTGAGGTTTCCCACACTTGTAAATATGGTTCCTTCTTCTCTTTCTGTTGTGTTTTTGTTTTGTTGTGTCTGTCATGTGTTCCCACCTCTTCTCTGGTGCTCCATTGTTGCCCTCCTGTCCCTCATTGCAGAATAAATTCCAAGGGAAGGTGTTTGACTTCGTTACCAAGCAAGTATTTGACATCACCATCATGATCCTGATTTGCCTGAACATGGTGACCATGATGGTGGAAACAGATGACCAGAGTGAGCTCAAAACCTCTGTCCTCTACAAGATAAACCTGGTCTTCATCGTCATCTTCACCGGGGAGTGTGTGCTTAAGATGTTTGCCCTGCGCCACTACTTCTTCACTGTGGGCTGGAACATCTTCGACTTTGTGGTGGTCATCCTCTCCATCCTAGGTGAGTCCTGCTGCTCTCAACAGGAGAGAGGACTCTTGTTTTTTGCTCTCAGCAGTACCTCAGGGATCCCACAGGACAATGAAGAATGGAAGTGGTCTCACCATCCACACCCGCTGAGCTGTCACTGGGCCCCACTTTCACCCATCCTTTGAGCAGGGCCAAGCCAGCAGGACCATGACACTTGCCAGATGGGAGGCCACTCCAGGCCACCACTCTGGGTCAGGGGCTGGGGATATCTCTGCTCCTCCTTGGTGTTATTTCCCTTGGTGTTCTCTTTCTCTGAAACAGAGCAGCCACAGTTTAACCCTTGGGTCTGTGCTCAGAGGCTATTTTTTTACGTTTTCCCTGTCACTGGAAGAGCCATCAGAGTGGCCTCACCTCACTGTGTCTGCCCAGATGGAGTGGAGCAGCTCCCTTCACCTCCTGTTGGTGGCACAGCAAACTCACCTGTCCTCCATCCCTCCACAGGTATCGTCCTCTCAGACATCATTGAGAAGTACTTTGTGTCCCCCACCCTCTTCAGGGTCATCCGGCTGGCGAGGATCGGCCGCGTGCTCCGGCTGATCCGAGGAGCCAAAGGCATCCGGACTCTCCTCTTTGCCCTGATGATGTCCCTGCCCGCCCTGTTCAACATCGGCCTCCTGCTCTTCCTCGTCATGTTCATCTACTCCATCTTCGGGATGTCCAACTTCGCCTACGTCAAGAAGGAGTCAGGGATTGATGACATCTTCAACTTCGAAACCTTTGGGAACAGCATCATCTGCCTCTTCCAGATCACCACATCGGCAGGGTGGGATGGGCTCCTTAACCCCATCCTCAACAGCGGCCCCCCAGACTGCGACCCCGAGCTGGAGAACCCCGGGAGTTCGGTGAAAGGCGACTGTGGGAACCCCGCCATCGGCATCTTCTTCTTCTGCAGCTACATCATCATCTCCTTCCTCATCGTGGTGAACATGTACATTGCCATCATCCTGGAGAACTTCAGCGTGGCCACGGAGGAGAGCAGCGAGCCCCTCTGTGAAGACGATTTCGAAATGTTTTATGAAACTTGGGAGAAGTTTGACCCGGATGCCACCCAGTTCATCGCCTACAGCACCTTGTCTGACTTTGTGGACACCTTGCAGGAGCCACTCAGAGTTCCCAAGCCCAACAAGATCAAACTCATCACCATGGATCTACCAATGGTTGCTGGGGACAAAATCCACTGCCTAGATATCCTCTTTGCCCTGACTAAGGAAGTGCTGGGAGACTCGGGAGAGATGGATGCCCTGAAGGCCACCATGGAGGAGAAGTTCATGGCTGCCAACCCCTCGAAGGTTTCCTATGAACCCATCACCACCACCCTGAAGAGGAAACACGAGGAGGTCTGTGCTACCAAGATCCAGAGGGCTTTCAGGAGGTACCTCCTGAGGCGCTCGGTGAAGCAGGCGTCCTACATGTACAGGCACAGCCAGGACGCCCTGGGCGAGGACGCGCCCGAAAAAGAAGGGCTGATCGCCACCAAAATGCAGGAGATCTATGGGAACACTGGGACAGATGTGGAGACAGCCCCTGCCTTGGGCCTCGAGCCCATCACCAACACAGAGATGCCCCACGATGCTCCTGAGGAAGCACAGGCTAGGGATAAGGAACGCGTGGTGAAAGAGTCACTGGTGTAACACAAGGAGATTCCACCTCTGGCCCAGCCTGAAGAGACTTCATTTGTATCTCCTGTTTGAAGCTCTTCCATGCACAGAGCTCTAGATCTTAGATATTGAGCTAATTTCAGATATTTCAAGCAACCACCTTGAATTTCAAAGCAGGATCTCGTCCTGATCCTGAGTTTTACAGCCCACTGCACTTGCAAAGAGTTTAATTCTTTTTCTTATTAGAACTCAAATGTGAAACCTGTTGTCAGTGAAAGAGAAACAAGTTAGTTTTTAAATTATCTCACCACGGTAACGATGGTTTTCAGACATGAACAGAAGAGTATGGTTGTCCTTAAAGTAATTATTTATTAATGTTATTTCACAATTAAGAGATTTTCCTGTATTTATTCTTCCAGAGTGCAGCCAAGCAACCGGTGAAAGATGAGCCAAGTGAAATAATATTAAGAATAATTACAGAAAACAGAAGGTTTTGTGAACAAAAATCTCTAAAGTCTTAAAGTAGCACCTTTCTTTTGAACCTCTGAATAAGCTTGATGATTATTTTTTTTTACATACAAGAGAAAGTGCAATTATGTCTTAAAAATTGGCTGGCAAAGCCAAAGCAAAGCATTTGCAGATTTGTTCTCAGGGTTAAATATCAGGTCGCTGAATATGCATTGAAACCAGAAATCATTCAGATCTCTGTAGGACGAATGTAAATACTCTTTATAGTCAGGTTTTATTCTGTTTTCCCATTTCCATCCAGGTTTTGTGGCAGGAAAGCAATGGGCAAAGGTAGGGTTTGGAAAACATCCTCCAAGAATCCCTAGTCCCCAGGACAAAACTCTCCAGGGGTTTTTTGCTAGCTCTATTGCAAGAGGAACCATCCCACTGGAGTGCTCTTGGTTGGCATTCCAAATGTCCTCTTCATTAGTGTTGATTAATGAGATGCCTCCCCAGGATCAGAGCAGATGTTTGAACGATCCTTTCCATGAGCTGCTTTAGGGGTGCTCTAAATCCCACCCAAGCCCCAGGTGGCTGCAGGTAATAATCCCATTTGGGTGTGAATCCCAAAATCCTCAGGCAGAGCATCCTTCCCTAGCCTGGGACTGCAGAGGGGGCCCAGTGGCACATTGTGGATGGGCCAGGCAGGTCCTCACCAGGAAAACTCCAGGCAGAGGAGCAATTTCCCAGGGGAAAAAGGGATTTACTGTTCTTCACACAGGTGAGCGAAAGAAAAGTAAATCAAGGAAATTGGCTCTGGCACAGCTGTGGCTGCCCTGGATCCCTGGCAGTGTCCAAGGCCAGGTTGGACAGGGCTTGGAGCACCCTGGGACAGTGGAAGGTGTCCCTACCCATGGAAGGGGTGGGACTGGGTCACTTTTGCGGTCCTTCCAAACCAAATTCTGTGAAAAATGGGCAAAAGACCACGAGTTCACATCCGACCACTTTCTGCTTTCAAAAGGGAAAAAAAACCCTCTCTTGAGATCAAAACAAACATGAACCAAAACCTCTTACAGTTCAAACAAGGGCTGTTCCTGAAGCCAAAGGCTCTGTCTTTTTGTACTCTCTTCTCTCCCGGGCTGCTTTGGGCACTGCTATCACAAATGCCCGACGGCCAGGCTGGCCAGGAGCAGTGCTTGGCTTGGACCCATGAGCTGCCAGCCAGGTGGCAGAGCCAGGGACACCTGGCTCGTCCCGAGGCCTTGTGCTCTCATTTCCATGTTGATGCTCCCTGCAGCAGGAGCCTGAGCTGCTGTCGCTGGTGTTTCCATGGGAAGCGTCCTTGGCGTGGCAGTCCCTGCCCGGATCATGGTTCGGAATCGATGCTGCTTCTACATTTGTGTTGTCAGGGATGGGGAAATGCCCCAGAGCAAGGTTTGTGTGAGCTAAAGCTGTTTTTCTTTGTACATTTCTTATAATAAACAACTGTAAATGGTCTGTTAGTACCGTACCAAGTGTGTTGGGCTGTCTTGGGGGAGGAATGTTTTCCCTGCACTGGGAGGGATGAACACCCTTTCCCTTGGCTCCCTGTGCTTGGACTTGGACCTGCCAACCCCAGCAGGACCTGGCAGTCTCATCCTGTTCAGGAGTCCCCAGGGCTGTGCCCTGGCACCTCCAGCACAGCTCCCAGACATTCTGCTCTGCTCACGATCCCATCTCCTGGAGCCCTCGGTGCTCGCTGACGCCAGGAGCCACAGCAGACGCTGCTGTGGGCTCCACCAAGGACAGAGGAGGGTTTGGAGGAGGTTCAAGCCCCTGAGTTGCCCCCCACAAGCTCCAACGCCATCCCAGCAGCCGGGTGGGAGCAGGTGAGCATCACTGGGAGAGGACAGGGGTGGGTGAAGGAGGTTCTGCGTCAGCGAGGAGGAGCCGCCCCCGGGCCCTGCTGACGTTCCCGGGGCCCCGGCTCGGCCTCGGCGCTGTTTTCGCTGCCGCTGGAACATCTCGTCCCCGGGCTGTAACCCAGGAAGAGCGGCCTGTGCCCCGCAGGCGGGGGCTGCAGGGGCCGGGGCACAGCCCACCCCTGGGCACTGTGAAACCCAAGCCCCAATGAATAGGGAAGGGCTGCGGAAGGTGCAGCTGCCGGCAGTGGCTCTGCTCTGGGAGCCCTGGAGCCGGAGTGGCCCAGGGGAGGAGGCGCAGGGACATGGGACCCTCCCGTGGGGCCGCCAGGTTCCCCTACGCCCCACGCCGTGGTTGCTGTAAGCACAGGGGTCTCCAGGAGAGACCGACTCCCTCAGTGCCTTCCAGGGCTGCCAAGGAGCCCTCAGGCAGCACGGGATGATCTGGCCGCTGTTACTGCAAACCCGCTTCAGTTTGTGCCCCACTCCTGGTTTCACCTGACAGGGCTTCCGCAGGCACCTCCAGCATCCCAGCTGCCATCTGCAGCCCCAGAGCCCCCTGGAAACCCCTCCGAGGCCTGCCCAGCACATGGCCATGCCTTTCCCTTTGCCCTGCTGGGCTGTCAGGGCCAAGCTCTGCCCTTCCAGCCAGACCCAGGGGGGATGGCAGCAGGGACTTGGCAGCGCCGGCCCTATGTACAGAACCAGAAGAAGGCCCCTTTCTCATCATCATTCCCTCATGGAGCCAATTTTTCTCAGGATAACTTTATTTCTCTTACTTCCTGTCCCTTTGCATGCAAAGTCAGGCTGGGGCTGGCTCCCAGCACCCATCAGATGCTCAGAAGTGGCAAAAAACCCACCCAGCCTGCAGAAGATGAAGGTTTGGGGAGGCCCCGGGCAGTGGCACCAGGCTCTGGGGACCAACACGACTGGCAGAAGCACCCAAAGGTGTTTTCTGGAGTTACAGTTCAGTGCTCACCCACAGCCGGCAACGAGCAAAAACCGGGGGGGGGGGGGGGGGGGGGAATGGCGGGGGTGNGTGACAAATGGGACGTGAAGAAGGGGTGGGTACGGCTGGCACCCAAGGGGCTCCTTATTTTGGCCATTTCCCTTTCTCATCTTCTCCCCNGGGGCCTGGCTGTCTCAAAGGTTCAATAGAGAAGGCTCTTGGATGTGACAAATGGGACGTGGAGAAGGGGTGGGTATGGCTGGCACCCTTATTTTGGCCATTTCCCTTTCTCATCTTCTCCCCGGAAGTGCTCAAAAAACATAGATGTGGCACTTGAAGGGTTAGTGGTGGTCATGGTGGTACTGCTGAGCTGATGATCCTAAAGGTCTTTTCTAAATCATAATGGTTTTGTGATTGACGCATGTTTCTATGATTTTAGATTTCTGGACTCCTTGGGATGCAGAGATGGAAGCTGAGGGACCCATCCCACTGCATCCCACAACAAGCAACCCCACAAACATCCCCTATTCTTATCCCATTCCTGCTGCAACCCTTGGCTTCTGGGCCACCATCCATCCCTGCCTGTCTCCTTCAGGGCCAAACACCCCGGGGGGATCTGTGGAGCTGGGGAGAAACCCTGGGGGTCACCCCCATCCTGTCCCCCCAGGGATGTGGCCAGGCAGCAGCAATCCCATTCCCTGGGCACATCTCATGCTCAGCCAGGTTTGGCACCTCTTGCTTTGCAGATGGGCCCATCCCCAGCTCTGCTGCAGGTCCACACCAGTTCTGGCCACCTCCAGGGAATATTGGCACCACGGGGAGTCACTGGGGGCACGAGAGTGGACAGTGCCCAGGGATATGAGGATGGACAGTGCCTGGGCTGTGGGGCTGGCCAGTGTTTTGGGACGGGAGGATGGATGGTGCCCAGGGACGGGAGGATGGACGGTGCCCAGCCCACAGGCACGGCCGCCCCAGCGTCTGCGCCGCATTCAAAACCAGCCCCGAGGGAAAGTCCCCAGCGGGGAGGATTTACATGAGCAGGAAAGGGGCCGCACACAGAGCAGCAGCTTTGCCATTTTTAGGTACTGAGGCCAGGGTGGTGGCAGCAGCCGCTGTTTCTGCAGGAGCACAGGTTGGATGCCTCCCTGCCCTGGGCACTGAAATATGGCTGATCTGGGCACGAGGCTCTGGCTGCTGCAGGTGACCCTCTGGCTGCTGGCTGTGCTCACAGGTAGGCACCAAATGGGCTTTGCACTTCAGAGCAAGCAGCCAGGACAATGGCCTGCGGTGTGTCCCCTGCTCGTGGGCTTCCCCCAGCTCTGCCTTTCAGGGCAGTAATTTTAAGCTTTGTGCTGGTCTCTCGCAATCCTGCTCTGTGCTGGGAGCCTCCCAGGAAGCCCAGGAGGGCACACAGGGCTCAGAGCCCAGTGCCTGCCTTGGGTTTGGGTTTTGCTTCCCTTGGGTGTGTGCAGACAGGACACATTCTGGGGCAGGCAGGTGGCTTTGGCTGAGTGTGTGCAGAGCCAGCCTGGCTGGGGCTGCAGGTGGCAGGAAAGAAGGGTTGTTGAGGGTTTTTAACCATTTCTTACTCTCAGAGGCCTGGGGATGGGGCTGGCACATTGCCGAGGCCATGGCCAAGCCACATCTCTGCTCTGTGAGGTTCAGTGTCCAGGAGCAGAGGAGAAATGGGAGGAAAAAGGCTTTTGGGTGATATGTGGGATCTGTGTGAACATCCCTGTGCTATTCCCCTTGGAGAAGCAGCAGCAGCAGCAAAACCCAGGACATGGCTCCTGTCCCCTTCCAGCTCCTCTTGCCTGGTGCAGGGACAGCTAAGAGAACCTGCAGCAGATCCCACCCTCAGAGGGAAACACGTGCCTACGGGACAAAGGGCATTTTAAGGGCTCCTGTGGTGGCCACATAAGTCCAGCATGGATTCAAGGCTGCGGGGTTTGAATTTGGCTCTCATGATGATTTCAGGGGAGGACAGGGGAAGTTCAGTCCACCTGTGGCTGCAGCGGAACTCCTGACTTGCAGGGGTGTGAGTGCTTTCAGGTGTGGGACCAGCCTGGTCTTCCTTTAGAAACACCAACAGAACCTGGAGAGCAGAGCCTTGGCTGGTGGCACTGCAGGTGCAGGGACATACAGCCAGTGCACAGCCAGGACAAACGGCATCTGGCATCCCAGAGAAAAACTGAATGGGGCTGGAAGGGAGGATTTGCCTGCAGAGTGCTGAATGTGAACAGGGCAGCAGGGACCTGGAAAGGGCTCTGGGGTAATGAGAGGAGCCCCTGCCCAAGCCAGGAGGTCCCTGCAGGCTGGGAGTTTGCAGGAGGGTGGCACAAAGCTCAGGCTGGGGAATCGAACCCTTCTTTTTCTGTTCCTTCTTCTCCTGGGGATGGGGAGGTTTGCAGCTGCCCTGCAGGGAGGTGCTGCAGCCCCACCTCCGTGCCAGCTCCTCCACAGGGTTTGGTGAATCTCCATCAAGAGGAGGGAGCTGGGTGCTCAAGCGGGGCAGTAAACAGGGCCGGGGCTTCCTGCCCAGCTGCAGCAAGAGGAACCAGGCCCAGCGGCACTGGAGCTGTGGGCAGGGCACCTGTGGGTGCTGGGGGGGTCCCCACCTCACCCTGCTTCCTGGACTGCAGGTCCCACAGCACCAACCCACAGCCCTTGTCCCAGGGGCTTTGTGGCCACAGGATCTGAGAATGCCCCTGGCCATCACAGGGCTCTGAGCCCAGGAAATCGCAGCAGGGAAGGGTTTCTGGTTGGTTCAGAGAGTGGAAATGCAGAGCTGGGGGTATCTGGAGCCTCCCTGAGAGGCACAAGCCTTGGGGACATAATAGAGAACAGGTTTCACTGGGATATCAACCAGAAAACAGCCTGGAAAATTTTCGGGAGACAAAATGGAAAAGGATGGAAATCGAAGGGTTTGTACCCAAATCTGCACTGCCCCAGGTCCTCTGAGCAGAGCTCTGTTGTTGCTCCTCAGAGCTCCATCCCATATGGAGTGGGCAGGAAGGGCCCAGGGCACATCCATCCCACTGGGGACATCCTCGTGGGCTCCTGGCCACGATGTCAGGCCCTTCTCCTGTCTTGCAGGTGGGATCTCAGCCAACGAGGACAACACCAGAACCAGCACAGGTACCCTGGTACCCTCAGACCTGCTGGGCTCTTCCCCTGCGTGTGTCCCCCCAGGGTCCCTCCTGCCCCCACAGTGCTGCTGTCCCACCACCCACAGGCCTTTCCCCCCACAAAGGCCATTCCCAGGCTGTGACATCCCCCATGGCTTATCCCCAGTCCTGCACCTTCCCCTCCCTCTGCAAAGCTGGATCTGCTTTGTTTTTCCTGAGCACCCACAGGTTTTCCCTCTGCATTTGCTGCGTGACCAGTCTGGGACCAGCACTGGGCTTCTGCCACAGCCCAGTTGCACTTATACCATTGTCCTTGTGCCATTCCCACCCATGGGGCCCTAAGGGTGACATCTGCAACCCAAACAGGCTCTCAAGGTCACCACTCTGGAACTAAAACATGGCCCAAAAAATATGAAAGAAAGCAAAAGGCAAAAAAACGTGAAAGCAAAAGAGAAACCAGCTGGGATTCCACAGGCTGTAATTTTGGAGCTGGGATTAACTAAATGTGCACAGAGAGGGATAGGAAAGAGGTGCTGTAGTGAAAGTATTCCCACAGAAAATGGGAGTTTCCATTAAAAGCAGACTTCCACCAGAAGCCTCAGATCTCACAGAATCACAGAATATCCTGATTGGAAGCGATCCACAGGGATCACCCATTCCCACTCCTGGCCCTGCCCAGGACACCCCAACAATCCCAGCCTGTCCATCCCTGGAGTGGTGTCCAAACACTCCTGGAGGTCTGGCAGCCTCAGGGCCAGGACCATTCCCTGGGGGAGTCTGGGATGAGGATAATTCACCAAAACCAAGCTGGATGCTCAAAAGAAGCATGAAAATGGCAAGTGCTTTGTTTGGGAGGTGCTGGGGGGCTCCCATGGGAGTGCCTGCAGTGACAGCCCTGTCCCCTGCAGATGGCACATGTCCCCCGGTGTACCAGAACGTGCGGTACGTGGCTGTCAAGAAGAACATGCCCATCTACTTCATCTGCTACTCCCAGGAGACCCAGGACCTACAGTGGTACAAGACAGCAGAGAAGGAGGATTACCTCTCTGTGCTGGATCAGGACACGCCCAGCTACCGCATCGAGAGGACAAACACCTCCATCAACCTCACCCTCTTCAGGGCCACCTACGAGGACAACGGGATCTATGTGTGTGACAGGAAGGGCCTGGTGCAGAAGGAGAAGCTGCACTCATGTGGGACAGAGCTCCAGGTCATGGGTGAGTGGCAGCTCCCGGTCCTCCTGCACCCCAGGAGACGCTTTTTCTCCTCCTCTCCCATTTCTCCCTCCCCACATATGAACCCCACATATTTCCCCCTCCATATGAATCCCACATGCTTCCTCCTCTCCCTGTGCTGGTGGGATCCTCTCTGACCCAGCTATGGGTGCTCTGTGGCACCACAGAGGCTCCGTTCCTCAATGCCAGCCCCAAGGAGCAGGACAACCTCCCTGTGTCTGCCCTGGCATGGCCATCCTGCACAAACTAGGGACATGTTCCTCTAATAAATCAGCTTTGTCCTGCTTCTCGTGACTGCCGGGTGCTGCCCAAAGTGTCCCATCCCAGAGCTGGTCCCTGATGCCAATCCTGGGAGCAGCTGCAGTGCTCTGGTCTCTCCCAATGCAGAGGACAGGTCACCCTGTCCTCCCCCCTTGGTGACACACTCTGGCCATGGCAAGCTCATGCCTCTCCCTGCAGCCTGGCACAGAGGTGAGACCTGGACTCTCCCTGTGCTGTTGCTCCCAGGTACCAGCAGCATGAAGCAGGTCCAGAACAGGAACACGCTGAAAGACGCCATCATCATCATCCAGTCCATCCTGCTCGTCATCTTTATCAGCATCCCCATCCTCCTCTTCCTAGATAAGGCAAGTGACAGTGCCTCCAGCAGAGGGGATGTCCCCAGATGGGCTCACAGCAGTGTCCTGCAGTGCATCCCAGGCAGACTAGTCCTGGGCATGGGATGGGTTTGGGTTTGTGGGTGCCAACCTGGTATCTGAAGTGGGAACATAACCACCTCAAATGCTGTGTGGGGACTCCATGGATGTGCGTCCTGGGTTGATGCTGAATTGTATCCCCATTTGTCTGTTTAGCTCAGAAATAAGTTTTGTACCTTTAAAACTGGATCTGAGAGCGAAGGGGAAGCGGTGGAATGTCTGAGGCAATTGTTTTCAAAACATAAAGATCAGAGTTTTCAGCTTCCCTCACTCATGGCCTGTGCTGTCTGCAGTGTGGATGGCAGAGAGCTCTCCTTTGCTTTTTTGTTAATTTTTGGCTCGCTGAGGCAGAGAAGTTCTCCGGACTATGGGTTTTTCTTTCTTTTTCTTGGAACTGTTTAACCTGCTCTGGACTAAAAACCCAAAAGGGCACCAGGAGCTCACACCTGTGGCCCCCCGGGCCTGCCCTGGGCCCGGCCTTTCCCAGCACAGTGTGGAAGTGCTGGGACCTGACCTGGGGGATCCAAGGCTGGGGACAGGGGATCCTAGTGGCTGCTGACCTCAACCTGTGACTCTCCATAGGGTGAAGACAAGAAAAGCCCAGAGGAGGACCACACCTATGAGGTAAATAATGATAGCAAGACCTCCCTAACATCACCTAAGCCTTGACACGGGGTTGTGCCCCTGCTGGGTGTCTGCTGGGGGTCACCTTGAAGCCCCTTCCTTGGGAGGAGGGAGGATCAGGGCACCTTCCTCCCTCAGCTGTGCTGAGCTGCCCCAAGAAGCAGCCAGTGCACATCCAGCATCCAACATCCAACTATCTCCATCCTCTCTCCCTGTTAGAAGCTGCTTCAGTCTTAGGGGGAACAGCCTGGGAGGGTCCCCAGTTGGGTGTCCCAAGGGATGTGCTGTGGCTGGAACTTCCTCCCATGTCCCACCCTTCTTGTCGTTGCTGCAGGGGCTGGAGGTGGAGCAGATGGCCACCTACGAGGACATCACTCCTTTCCGGGATGTGAAGGCCAAGTGGACAGTGGGGGAGCACCCAGGTGAAGAGTGAGGGGTCCTACAGCCTCTGCCAGGCCCTGCCAGCACCCTGCCAGCCCCCATGGGGATGGATCCCCTGGAGCACAGCTCTGCCGGGATCCTGGGCTGCAAACACCGGCACAGCCCAGCTCGGGGCTGGGAGCCTGCTGCCCTGGGGCGCTCACATGTCCGGGCTGTGTCCCCGAGGCTGCCCCGCCTCAGCTGTCATTGGCCCCACCCTGCTGACCAACCCCTACAGCCTCTGTAGAAATTAGGAACCACCTGTGATCCCCCCAGTAGTGAACTGGTCCCATAGCCCGGACAGCCCCACACCCAGCACTGAGCTCCAGCTGCCATGGAAGGACTGGGAATGAGGAGTCTGCTCCAGTCCCACCACCCCAGGAAGGACAGGACCAGGTACTGCAAGGACACTGCCAACAGCACCATGTGGGTGTTGTGAGAAGTGGATTTGGGGCCACTCTTCAGCTGTCAAAGATATGGCTGTGTCCACAGGCCCTGCTGGCAGAGGCCTGAGGTGGAGGATCCCCCAAAAGCACCTCTTTTTTCTCCAAAAACTACGGAAAAGCTGGGGAGAAAGGTCTCACCCAAAGGCTTTCTGCTGGCCACACAAGAGCTGGCCCCTGTCACAAGGTCATCCCTGTGGTAAGGGACATGTGTGACCTCAGAACATCTGGGAAAGTTGTAAATTGTGGGACACAAACCTCCAACTGCTTTTGAAGTCCTAATAAAGGTAATGGGTAAATCCTCATCCTGCTCCATCATGCCGTGCCCATTCCAGGGGTGTCCCATAACCCTGGTGCTGATTTCCTGGGAATAATGAGCAGCTTTTTGGGTCCAGCTTAGCTGGAAACCAAACTTCACCTCTTCAAACTTCACCCCGAGGGCAGGCAGGGATGAAGAACCTAGAGAAGATATGAGGCTCCCCGTGGGGACTGCAACAGTCCCAAAACATCAGCTTGGGATGGGACAAAGAGAATCACAAGGAGCCAGAGCAGGAGAACAGGGCCCAGGACCAGCAGCTTCACTCTCAGCTAGATCTGGTCTTGAAGGAGAAACTAAAAAACATCTGGAGATTGGGTTTGTAATTCAATTATCTTGGCATGGCAGCAGCAGCTGAGGGTGGTGGGCTCGGGGCCAGCCGGGCACCCAAACCAGGGCTGGGGGGGCACAGTGGGGGTGGGGGCTTGGCTGGACAAGGGTCACTCAAACTGTCCCCTCTCAGAGAGCCCAAGGCCTCTGTGTCCTGATGTTTCACAACATTTTGAGCTCCAAGCAGCTCCTGCAACTGCTCTGCACCCCAAAAACAGCCAGAGAAGGGTAAAATTCTAAGCAAAAAAGGCTTTTCAGAAGTAACAGGATGATTCTTTACCAATAAAGCACCTCTGTGGAAAACTGGAATTCAGTTTAAACAGCACAAAACCCAGCATTTTAGAATTCATTTTTACTAGTTAAATAAAACTACCCCCAAATTAGGTCTGCCACGTATATATAAAAGTTATTTAAGCATATTTTACTTACAGAATTGGTTAATTTTAAAAAGGAGCATTCACAGGAGAGAAAATTACTGGCTGTTCCTGGTTTCCATGTTTGCCAAGATTTTAGGATTAGCAGAGCTCATCCCTCCATTCCTTGTTTTCAGTTTCCAAATGGAAGATGGAAGATGGAAGTTTTCTGGCCTCCCCAGCTCCAGATTCCTCAGATCAGTGTAAACAACTCAAGTGACTGAACAGAAAAATAGGTGCTGTTTGCACCTGGTGAGGAACCACTTGTGTCAAAAGCAGTTTTTGTGACCCCAATACTGCTCTGCTGCTCCCTCAGCCCAGAGCTTTGGCCTTCTTTAAAATGCCTAAAGTAAACAAATATTTCTGGAGTGTTGATGGTTTAGTTGAAATGCTTGGAGTAGTTTCTAAGGAGCCTGTAGATAGGGGTTGGTTTCATTCTATATTGAGAGTGGTCTGTGTTTAAAACACATTTAATGTAAATAAATATATCAGTCTATACAGCCCAGGCTCTGTATTTTGTCCTGATTTCCATCATGGAATCAGACAGATTGGAAAAGCCCTCTAAGATCATTGTGTCCCCCAGCCCTGCCAAGGCCACCACTAACTGCTGTCCCCAAGTGCCACATCCATACAACTTTTAAATCCTTCCAAGGATGGGGACTCCACCCCTGCCCTGGGCAGCTGTGCCAGGGCTGGACACTCCTTTCAGGGAAGGAATTTTCTGTAATATCCAACCTAAACGTCCCCTGGCACAGCTTGAGGCTGTTTCCTCTTGTCCTTGGGAGAAGAGACGACCCCCACCTGGCTACAGCCTCCTTCCAGGTAATTGTAAGCAGGGAAAGTCCCCGTTTTCCGTCGGGATGCTCAGGCAGACAGGCAGAGTTGCCTGGGGAACTGAACCTGGGGGTTCAGCCTCATCTTTCCACAGGATTTCAGTGAAACCCAGCAGTTCCAGCTCTAGTAAATAACCCCCATAAATCTGAAATGGAATTTCCCCTCGGAGCAGTGAGTTAGGAGAGATAATCCCCCACACCCTAAACCCTCTGCAGAGCTGGGCTGTGGCTCAGCAGCAGCTCCTCGGTCAGGATTTCCCCAGGCTGGGGATCACCAGGACCCTGGGAGCACACGGTGCCTCCGGGAAAAGCTGCTTCACTTGTTTAAAAGCTCAGGAAAAGGTGACTGGACACGGGGCCATCCTGAAGAGAATGGAGGGGTTTTTTTCCTCTTCCAAGGAATGTGGAAATCACGGAGTGTGACGCTGCTTTAGATGGGATGCGGAGGGTTGGAAATGCAGGAAACTGAAAGCCCGAAAATGGCTCGGCTGATGTTTGGGAGCCGCTTATGCAACCGCGGCTCTGCCCGCGGCTCTGCCCGGCCCGGCCCTCGTCATGCGCCGCTTCTGCCTCATTTACTGCCCAGACAGCGGCGGGGACAAACCCAGCCTCGGGGAGCCCTCGGCCCGGGTCACCTCGGCCCCTCCGTGCTGGCTGCGGCACAGATCATGTGGATTTAGCCGCTCTCAACCACCAGAGCTGCGCAGGACACGCAGGAGCTGCAGCGACACAGCGGCGTCATTCGGGGCTGGACCGGGGAGCTGCGCTCGGCTCATCCCTCACCAGCACTGACAGATTTAAACACGACCTGGAGTGGAAAACACAAAAACACGCCCAGATGTTGCCGCAATGGGGTGACGGGACACCTGATAGCGGCAGAACCCGCTGTTCCCTCCGCTGCCGGGACTGACATTTCCCTGTGACACCACCGCGTCTCCAGCAGCAACACCTGGGGGCTTCTCAGAACAGTCCTGCTCTCCCTCATGTTTATCGAGCAGCTCTCCTCTCTCTACTCCAGCAGCTCCAGCGGATCCGGGGGTGATGCTGCTGCTTGGAAACCAGAGCCACACACAGCAAACCCGGGGCCTGGGGGAGCCAAATTACCTCCCGACACAGAACATCCTCTGAACACCAGATAAAGGCCAAACCAGTGTGGTTGGGGGAAATGGGGGCTTTATGTGGAGTAAAAGTCCTTTAAATACCCCCTGGAGCTGCCTGTTCCAGGTTCTGTCTTGTTTTTCTCAAGAGCAGGGATGGGTGGGCTGTATCCTCTCTCCTTCAAGGCCAGGTTGGACTGGGCTTGGAGCGACCAGGGGTAGTGGAAAGTGTCCCTGCCCATGGCAGGGGATAGCACTAGATGGGCTTTAAGGTCCCTTCCAACCCAAACCACTCCATGATTCTCTGATTCCCTTCCTCATCTCCTCTTCCCTATCCCTCCTATCTCCTTTCCACACCATCTCTCTCCTTAATCCTACAGTATTTCATGTTTGCATCTCAGGCTGGAAGATGCTCATGGCCAGGTTTTCCCACAGCCTTGTCCAGCTGAGGATCGGAGAAAGCTCCCAGAGCTCTGGATTTGCACTGGGCAGGTTGGAATCCAAACCAGCACCAGGGCAGGACAGCTCCTTGTCACACTTGTGACAAACCAACTCAGAAAAAGTGTTTGCTGAACTTTTGACATTTTGGGAGAAATCGGAAGCAATTCCTTGGCAAAAAGAGGATTCATCTGACAACAGCCAGCCAGCTCTATCCCCACAAACAATGGAGCATCACAGAATTGTGGAATCCTTTAGGTTGGAAAAGATCATCAGTCCAACTGTTCCCCCAGTAGTGCCAAGGCTACCACCAACCCATGTCCCCAAGTGCCACATCCACACAGCATTAAATCCCTCCAAGGATGGGGACTCTGCCACTGCCCTGGGCAGCTGTGCCAGGGCTGGACACCCCTTTCAGGAAAAACTTTTCCTTAATATCCAACTGAAACCTCTCTTGGTGCCATTTGCCACTTGCTTTAAGCCAGGAATGTCCCAAGCTGGCCGGGCAGCCTGGGAACTGCCAAGGCTGCAGAGGCAGGTGGGAACATCAGGAGGACACAGCCAATTCCACCATGATCTGATCTGGATGGGTCTTGCTGTGATGAGGAAACTTTTAATTGCAATAAACAGGAGAATATGGTGAAATCATGGAGCACTGGTCTCATCCTGAGGCAAACAAAGCTCCCCAAGCTGCACATCTGTGAAAATGCCTGTGATGAGGTAGCACCACCATGAACACTTGCATTTATGCAGAGGGAAGGTGCAGAGCTGTTGTTGTGATCATGGACATGGATCATGGACACAGATCCATTTTAAACAGACCCTCTGCTATATAAGAGGGGGTTCCACAGTTTGCTTCACCAGATGAAAGGAGGAAACATTCCCAACCAAGCCACACCTGAGCAACTCACCAGCAGAAATGGCTCCAGGTACATTTTCTTTCAGTTTTAAAGGATTTCCAGTGCTGGGTGTGTAGGGTGACAGTAGATTATGATGATGGGGTGTTTCTGTGGTGGGCTGCACACACTCCTTGCCATCCTTAAATTAAAATATGGCAACTTCTAAATCCATGAAAAAGAAAACCTTTCCCTGCAGTGTGACTCTAATCCATGAATTAATCTCTAAAGTGGGCAAGGAGAGTATTGCAAGCTTGAAGAACAAGATCAAGCCACAGTTCTAATAGTTACTATTACCATAAATGTTGGCAGGGATAATAAAACTCATAATCCAATCTCTGACAGGGGTGAGGATGATGTCTAATAACGTCCAAGTCCTACAGGCTTCAGGGAATTCCTCCTCCTAAGGGTCTTTGAGATGAGCTTTGTGGTCTGTGTGAGCACAGGTGGACACTTGCATTGGATATCATGGGCTGAAAACCTTTAGGCTTGACCAGGATCACCAAATCCTTAAGGTGTGACCCAGGGAGCAAAAGCAGCTGGTCACAGCACAGGTGATGCCACCAGCTCTTGTCCTAATGAGGTCAGGGACAAAGCCTAGGGGAAAACATGAGTCAGGGAAAACCACAAGGACACCCGTTAGTTTTCATGGAGCAACCACAACTCCAGCCAGGAAGGTTCTGCTGGTCCCATCGGGAGCAGCCCCAGCCCCGAGAGCAGGTCCAGTGAAAGGGTGTCCCTCAATTTTGGGGAGGCCTGAGCCCACCCAGTATCCAACAGTGCACCATAGAAGGTGAGCGTGGATCCAGCATGGGCAGAACAGGCTAGAAATGAATTCCCAGGTGCCACCTCCTCAGCACAGTCCACAAGGACTCCCAACACCTTCCTCTCCACTTTGCAGGGTCCTGGCTCTCTCCTCTGGCCATTGCTGTGATCACCCTGGGACTGCAGTGGCCACAGCCAGCTGCCACCTTCCCAGCCATGCCCCTGTCCAGCCTGTTTGCCAACGCTGTGCTGAGGGCTCAGCACCTTCACCTCCTCGCTGCCGAGACCTACAAGGAGTTTGTGAGTGCTGTGGCCTGAGGGCACCTCCTCTGTGTTTCCTTGATGGCTCCAGAACTGTAGAACTTCCCAGAGAGTTCCCAGCTGTTGGTGTCTTTGCCAGCTCACAGGAGAGGCAAAGGAGGAGAAAGAACCTTAACAGGATAGGGCAGGTTGTGTCTCACCAGCCTGGACATTGTCACCTCTCTATCCCCTCTCTGATGCCTCCTTGGGGCCATTTCCACCTGTGTCCAGACCCCTTGCACAGGGGCAGCTGGGAGGTGGCACACATATTTTGCAGGACTTCCCTGTGTTGGTCATCTTTGTCCCTGGGAGGGTCTGAGTGCTTAAACTCAGCAAGTGTCTGCTGCTGCCCAGGAGTTGGCACAGGCTGACCCTTTGGCACAGGCTGACCCTTTTCCATGGGCTGTCCCTGGGGATCATCTTCTTCTTGGAAGAACCTGTCCCAGTTGTGTTTTGTTCCTCCCCTTCCTGCAGTTTGCCTGGAGCAGTGTCTGCCCACCCTTGTGACACCCTGCTCCCTGTGGTGACACTGAGTCACCTGCTGTCCACGGGCACAACTGGTCCTTACTGAACAGCAGCACCTTGACCTAGGGAGAGGAAGACCTTCAGGGCAGCCGTTGTGCCAACACACAAAGTCCTGTTTCCCAGCTCTCCACCCTGTTCAGAGACACCTCCTGTCTCTCATTTATTCCTTGTAAAGAGGAACCGTGCAGGACAGCTTGGGAATTATCTGTGCTCTTCTCCATTCCACGGGCAGCAGACCTGAGTGTATCTGGGATGTCTCCACAGGAACGCAGCTACATCCCAGAGGACCAAAGGCACACCAACAAAAACTCCCAGGTAGCCTACTGCTACTCAGAAACCATCCCTGCTCCCACAGGGAAGGAGGATGCCCAGCAGAAATCGGTGAGTTCTGACCTGGGGCAGGAACACACCTGTTTGTAGAGTCCCCACTGCAGGATCAGAGCATTTCCACCTTTGAGACCTTTGGTGTTTTCATCCTTCTCTCTCTTCTTTGCTATTTAAACGCTGCAGTCTCTTCTGGGTTACACCATAAATCCTATTCCCAGCTCCAGGAGGAGGAGGACACTTCTGTCTGCACCAGACGTGGGGCTGGGTGGTGCCCTCAGCCTGCAAACTGAAGCTGCAGGAGCAGTGTCTCTCTCTGGGTCACTCCAGGCTGTTCCAGAGGGAGCAGGACACTCCACCAGCTACTCAGCTCTGACCCTTTCCTGCCTTCATTTCAGGACATGGAGCTTCTCCGGTTTTCCCTGGTTCTCATCCAGTCCTGGCTGACCCCAGTGCAGTACCTGAGCAAGGTGTTCACAAACAACTTGGTTTTTGGCACCTCAGACAGGGTGTATGAAAAGCTAAAGGACCTGGAAGAAGGGATCCAAGCTCTGATGAGGGTGAGTACCAGCATGACTGTGAAATAACAGAGATCTCCCTAGCATAGGGCACTCTTGGGGATCCACAGACCATGAGAAATCTCCCTGCCTTCCACAGGGTATCCTTTGGACTTTGCTTCCCTTTAGATAACAGGGTCATGACCCTCCAGTGCACAGGTCCCATCACTGAGGAGGGTAAGAACACAGGACTTGTGCTACCAGCACTGCCAAAACTGCTCAGGGAGCAGATTCCACCAGGAATCACAACATTGCAGATCCAAAATCTTTCCAAACCCAGCACCAAAGAATTCCCAGTTGTTGAAATACATTGGACAAAGAGCAGCACAATGTTTGTTACATCTCCAGGCAAAGGACTTTGAAACAGGGCAAATTTTGCAAGGTTTGCAACCTCACAACATTTTAAAAACACATTCTTGTGCAGGGAAGGACTTGCTCCGATGCTTCCCTCTTCCATTAATACATCACTCCAAATAGAGCTGGAGGGTGATCTCTCCAAGCAAGATCTTGTCAGAGAATCTCAGAATGGTTTGGGTGGGAAGGGACCTTAAAGCTCACCCAGTGCCACCCCTGCCATGGGCAAGGACACCTCCCACTGTCCCAGGGTGTCCAACCTGGCCTTGGGCACCCATGGGTATCCAGGGGCAGCCACGGCTGCTCTGGGTACCCTGAGCCAGGGCCCCCCCACCCTCACAGGGAGGAATTTCTTCCTGAGACTTAACCTGAATGTCCCCTCCTTTAGATAAAACCATCCCCCCTTGTCACTCTCCTCTTTTATAAACCGCTTTAAGGTCTTCTTAATTTTGGGTTGTTGTTTTAAATTAAATTGCCCATTATCTACCAGGACACCCTTCAGTTATGCTTATTCTGTAAATTTATCTGCCAGCATCACCCTGAAGCTGTAGCTGTGAGAAATTAGTCTTGGCCATCATTTATATCTTCTTGCAGTTAAATAACTCTGCAAGTCAGGCCCTGTGAGCAAACACAGACCTTCTGTACTAGAGTAAGCTGGCAAAGGAATCAGGATCACTGCAGATTTTCCTCTGCATTCCATGTGTGCTTGGGCATTGGGAAGCCACCCACAGAAATGTCACAAATATTCCTTTTTCACCCATTTATGACACTTTTTACTTCACCAAAACCACTCTGTTGCTGCGCACAGCAGGGGGAGCGGCTGATTACAGATCTCCAGATCGAGATGTGGGGCTGGATCAGAACTTTGGGAAAGCAGGGAAGAGGAGAATTATTTGTGCAGTTCCCCATCTACTTGGCTGGAGGGGCTGCAAAGAGACACTGTGATTTTGCCTTTATTTTAAGCCTCTCCAGGACACTCTTCCCTCCCTCCAGCCCCGTGTGTGTCACTGGCACACTCAGTGTGGCATCTCCCCGCGGCACCACCTCCACCTGTGCGTTCTGCCCCACACGCACACACCCCCAAAACCACGCCTGAAATCCCATTTAAGAGCAGGGGGGAATCCCCTTGACCTCCCCCAGAGCTCGGCAGGAGCTTTGTCCCTGGGAGATGCCCTTGCCCGACCTCTCCCGGATTGCCCCCGTTGTCCGGCAGGAGCTGGAGGAGCGGAACCCGCGGGGCGCGCAGGTGCTCAGACCCACCTACGAGAAATTCGAGCTGCACCTGCGCGGCGAGGACGCGCTGCTCAAGAACTACGGGCTGCTGTCGTGCTTCAAAAAGGATCTGCACAAGGTGGAGACCTACCTGAAGGTGATGAGGTGCCGGCGCTACGGAGAGGGGAACTGCGCCCTTTGAGCCCGCCCCGCTCCTGGGAGAGGAAACTGGAGAATAAAACCCGCTACTGCCGATACGAG
>VYXF01012763.1:30246-73949 GCA_013397295.1 Polioptila caerulea | reverse complement strand
GATGGGATGGGATGGGATGGATTGGGTTGTGTTGGGCTGGGCTGGGCTGGACCTGGCCCTTGTGGTCCCTCGCTGCAGCTCTGTTAGCAAGTGTGCTTGGTTGGGTCATTGCTGTTCAACTTCCCGCATCAACACATCAAATGTGTTTTGGAAACAGCCTCATTCGTTCAATTACCGTAATAGCAGTTAAACCACGGTATGAGCATGGCAGGAATGGTGATGAATGAGGCAGAGAATGACTCCCCTCTCCGTGTTAGCAATTCACATTTGACTAAAACAGTCTAAGATGTGAATACATAATTCTGCCTCTCATCCTTCTCGTTCTTTCCGTCCTCCCCTGTTTTCATTAAGCATAATCTGTGTTGCTGTACTGCAGATCACTTTGCTGCTGGATGTGCTGTTCCTGCACAGTTATTTGATTTGCTCTCTGTGTTTCAGTGTATTCTGTTACTTGGTATGCTGGAGCTTTAAAAGTTATCAGTCTTTCACACCTCTCTGTTATTTTTGCAGTACAGTCTGAAATCTTCTAAATTAATATTCCCTTTCTTGCTTTGTTCTTTCTTCCCTTTAATTTCTTTTAAAAGAAGCAAATGAATTTAAAAAGCACCAGTGAACTCTTTATTTCAGTGTCTCAGTTATTCATGATTGATTTCTGCTCCAAACATCCCAGCAACTGACTATTCATTTATCTGGGTGACTGTGGATATGCACAACATCCCTAAAACAATATTCATCTCCAAGCACCGCAAGCCTTGCCTTTCCTGATTTCCTGTTATTTGATCCCTGAATTGCAGTTATGTCAGAAAAGTGGAACTGAGCAGATGATGGGTACTTAAAAATTACTAATTTGAAAGCATCTGACAAACTGCCACACAAGAGATTAATGGCTGAAGCAAACACTCATGGATGGTAAAATTACTCTTAACTGGACTCCAATTCAGGATGAGAAATCTCAGAGGAGAGAAGTCTTTCAGTAAACAAATGTTTAGGTTTGTGAGAGATATCTTGGTAAAACCTGGACATCCTTTTGTGCCCCCAGACAAAGCCTGAGCATGTTTATTCATGTGGCCACTGCAGAAGCACAACCTCCTCCGGGGCAGCCAGCACTGCTCTGCCTTGCCCTGCCCACAAGGCCATGGGGAAGGAGCTGTGGCTGCTGCAATCCCACAGCTGTGCCCAGGGCCTTGCCAAAGGGCTCCCAGAGCATCCAGGCAGTGCTGGGGCTGGGCCAGGCTGGGTGGCGTGTGCAGGGCTGGGTTACAGCAGGACCCACAGAAAACCTCTGTGCTCTGCCCTGCTCTGCTGGGCTGCAGCAGGACCCACAGACAAACCTCTGTGCCCTGCCCTGCAGGGCTGGGTTACAGCAGGACTCACAGACAAACCTCTGTGCTCTGCTCTGCTCTGCTGTGTTACAGCAGGACCCACAGACAAACCTCTGTGCTCTGCCCTGCTCTGACAAACCTCTGTGCTCTGCCCTGCTCTGCTGGGTTACAGCAGGACTCACAGACAAACCTCTGTGCCCTGCTCTGCTCTGCTGGGTTACAGCAGGACTCACAGACAAACCTCTGTGCCCTGCCCTGCTCTGACAAACCTCTGTGCCCTGCCCTGCTCTGCGAGCACCAGCACAGAGGGTGCCTGGCTGCCCCAGCCAAGAGCAGTGCCAAGGACTCAGAGTACTGGCAAAGATCTGTGACCTTCATCCAAGGATCCGACTTGTTGGCCAGATCCAGCAGATTCAGAGTTGTCTAAGAGGCTGATGTTGTTTCTGTCCTCTTTTTCTTTATGCTGAAAGTTAAAAACACCAGCAATGGGTCTCGTATAGATCTCACTTGTGCCCTGAACAGTTCATTACTTCTTCTGCCACAGGCTTTCAGCTGTGAATTGCACAATGCCAGGCACACGCAGGGCAGATTTATTTTCCCCTCCCTCTTTCTATTTGCCAGCAGTGTGATGGAGCTGCCAGGGGCTCTTCTCTGTTAATTTTGGGAGGCAAACAAGGGCTTCCTGCCAAGTTTTCAGAACAATATATGACAGCCACTTCTCTGATGTCTTCTAGTCTTACATGTTTGCCTATGTCTGGAGTGAAAAAATGTCCTGATGGGTCCCAGAGCTGACCAAGATGAAATTTCTCTCCTGAGAAATTAGACTGCTGGTAATTGCCTGTGCAGGAAGGAAGGCTTGGTCTATATCTGGGACGCAGCCAAATCTGAGTAAAAGTCATAACAAGGGAAGATACTCCATGGTATAAACATTGTTGGCATGCATAACGTCCAGCAGTTCATTTAAAAAAACCCAGAAGGTTTGAAAACAGAATATGATAGAGAAGAGACAAAATTCCCTTTCAAATGTCCCTGAGAAACGAGTTCCTGTTTTTCAGTCAGACCTCCACATGCCTTTGCTATAGGTTATACAGGAGATGTGTGCATAGGATGTAGCTTTGAATCTTTATTTACAGGTGGTAAAGTAGTAACTTATTCAGATCCTCCACTGTTGTCCCTGCATAATACACAAAATGAAGAAACCTTTTAGGTTGAAAATGACACCGTTGTGCATTAATTTTACCAGGGCTGTGAACAGCTCTTGTATCAGGTTATGTAAACTTCCCTTCATCAAGTAAAGATGCCATTTGCAAAGAATCCAATAGCTGTTTCTGGGCATGTTTAGAACCACATT
This sequence comes from Polioptila caerulea, assembly GCA_013397295.1. NCBI lineage: Eukaryota > Metazoa > Chordata > Aves > Passeriformes > Certhiidae > Polioptila > Polioptila caerulea. The sequence continues at coordinate 71,276 of VYXF01012763.1, read as the reverse complement.
TCTAAAGATTTTTTATGTAATGACCCTTGAAGATCAATTTACATTGAAATATGTTGAAATTAAATTTCTGTTCTTGTGTTATGAGCAGCTTTCAATTTCATGGTGAATGATGTCAGCTGCCATTTGACATTTCAATGTAAGATCTGACTTACTTGTAACCTCTTCATCTGTTCTAATGAAAGGCAGTTTATTGTAACCTACTGCTGATTAAAATATTTTTATTTCAGCCATCTGATTTTGAAGTATTGAAGCAGATTTCTAAGCATGAATTCAACTTATTCAAAGTCTGCTCACCTGTGACAGTAAAAATAGCAGGCACCTTGGTCTTTGGCATGGGTTCCCTAAATTATTCATATTTTCCTACCTTGGTATGCAGACTGCTTCTCCATCAGGACTATGGACGGTGCTGAACACCTAAAGCTTCTAATCTACTGCAAGTAAATTTCTTTTCTCCAGGAATTGTGCAAAAGATGCCTCTATAAATTGCAATTGTTTTGACCAAATAATCCAAACCCCACTAATGCAGACAGATTTAGCTGAGAATAAAGGCACAAAGCTGGGATTCCACAAAGTTCCTTGATTCTTTAGATTTAAAATCTTGCTTCATACAAACAGACTATGGCACAGAAAGTTGTGCTATAACTAATTCATGGATGTTTCTTATTTAAAATATGCTCTTTATAAATGTCTTTAAACGTGCCTTTGAAAAAGCAAGGCTTGCTCTCAAACCAGCATTGTTCTGAAAATGCTGTGACACTTCAGGCAGCAGGTTTCATACATGTTGGAAGACATACCAGTGGCTCATCACTTTGAATTTCTGTTCATGTTATTAGTCATAACTAAGTTCACATTTTATAGAATTGTTTCCTGATTCCTTTTCAACATTGAACAATTTGATTCAGTCTAATGAATGGATCTTTCAAGATTCTTTATAAGCGAGGATAAAAGGAAATAAAAAGGTGTTTTGGCAACAATCCCTTTGAAGACAATTTATCTAGGGAAGAAAAATTTATTTGATAAGCATCTACTGCAAAATTACGAATTATTATAGAATTGTATAAAATGTCTGCTATACTCTTGAACTGTAATTGTCAAAAGAGAATTTCATTTAATCTTACTGGAGGGCACTTACCACTTATTTGATCTGAATTCTTTGATATTTTTATTTTAAGTACTGTATGATTCATAATGTCATTCTTTAGTCCACATATAACAACGTCCAGAAGCAGAGATGGCTGAGGAATGGCTATTTCAATTTGTGACATCTTTTGTAGATTTTTCTTTTCCTATTTCCATACCATTTTCCAATCACACTTTCAAACATATTTTTGGAGCAGGATTCAGTCAAAGCACCCACTTTGCAACTCAAGAGGGTCAGACATTTTATTCAGCTTATCCTTTCTTTTTTTTCCTTAGTCTGCCCTCAGAAACCTTTCCATCAAAAACTTTGAATCAATATCCTCCTTTTAAACAGGCTGGTTTAACAAACCAGCTTATTTACTTGAGGAAAGAAAGAAAAGACCCTTCAAACTAGTGCAGGTCTGAAGATGTTGCAGCCAGCAATGCTGCAAAATACCGAGATTTTGACATTGGTTAAAATAATTTAGAGGAAAACAGGCTGATTCATACAAGTACTAAATACTGGTGCTAAATACTGGCTAATAAATACTGGTACTACTTGAACATTATTCAAATCAGCAGGAGATTGAGCCGTGGCTCTTGGAGTCAAACAAACAGTGCTAAGTTCAGTAGATGAACTGAAACAAGGACATTGTTTTCTAAAGGTTTCTACAAATATTTCTTGATCTGATACAATGTTCAAGGCAGAAAAGCTCAGTAAACTTGAATGTGACATTACCAACATAGTCTGGAAACTTCTATTCGTTTCGCTGAAGAGCGGAAATAAATGGGATAAAGAAATAGTTGTTGCACAGTTTAAGTTATTTTAGCTGTTGCCTTTCTTTGTATGCATTGCAGAAAAATATTAATGTAAGTCATTAAAATCCAGTGATTTATAGTTTTATGTAGCCAATGTTGCTTGTTTAAGAACTAAAACAATTAAAACCCAGCCTCTGAACCTCTTTTGAAGAGATTGTACCTGGCAGGTTCATTTCTGTTTACTTGTTACTCCAATCTGAAAATAAATTAGAACTATTTCAGCTGAAAAAAGCCTTAATTTTTTTTTCCAAATGACTGGTTTGAAAACAAAGACGTCAGGGTTTCTTTGTGATAACTTGTACATGCCCTATGCAGTGCCAGGACTGCCTGGCCCTTCACCACAGTGAACACCAGGGTAATGGGGCTTTTTTTGCCTCCCCAGAAATAACAGGGAGGGAGGAAAGGTCCAGAAAAATCAGTGAACCAGCCAGAAATGTGGCTCAGACACCAGGAATTGCAGGCAAATGGTCTGAGCCACACAGTGGAGTCACGCAAAATTTGCTGCACAGATGGGAAAGGTGAGGCTGGGACAGGCACAGAGAGCTCCTGGGAGCAGGGGAAAGAGCAGCAGGAAAGTTTCTCTGTGGTGAAGGGCAGAGCCAAGCCCCATCTAATCCTGTTGGACATTATGCTCTTGAAAGTCTCATCTGCCAGATTCAAAGGAAAGCCAAAGCCTCATCTACATATTAAAATTTGTTTAACACTTGGCCCAAGAGCTGGAGGCCTCACATTACTGTTCTGTATTAATGTGCCTGGTCTTGCTATGCCCAGTGTGTGCACAGATGGAAAGAAAAGAAGCAAAGCCCTTACTGGAGAGGGGGTTTGATATCTGCAGCAATCCCTCATGGCCCATTGCATCCTCTATCACTGCTGGGAAGAGAGGTTATTCTAATATTGCTACTACTAATGTTGAGATTAAAATGTTGGATGGGGACTGAGAAATTCTGAGTTAATTTTCTGGCTCTGTCAAAAAGCAGTCTAGAGGAGTTAGTTAAATCATTTAATCTCTGCGCCTCACATCCTTATCATCTGACAATTTTGTATCTCACAGGGCTGTTATGAAATGCAGTGCATTAATGTGAGTCATTTCCATTCTGCAATGATGGTTTCCATGTACTTGGGGAGATTGAGGCTTTCTATTTGCATGAAAGCAGTTGTTTGCTCATGAAGTGTTAGTCACAAAGCAGCAGTAAGGCAAAAATGCCTGTCATTCAGTAAGCTGTGACTAATGTCGTTTCCACATCTGTATCTACAGCAATTCAGGTGGAAATTATTTTCCATTTAAAATGCATTGATTTTTACTTGTTGCAATAAACCCAGACAGACAGACCCTTTGATACCAGAGCAAGGACTCAGACAGATAGGTCTGTCTGGGCATGTTTGTTCAGCTCAAGTGGGAATGAAATCAGAAAACCCCCAAAATATTATCTAGATGTGACCATTAGGGGAGAGGCAAAGTGCAGTTGATTTTAAAGTTACTTTTCAATGGCTGTATCCTAAGGTTCTGAGAGACTTGGTTTGAAGGTAGCTCTTCGTGAATATGCTAGCTGAACTTGTTATTTATTTGTTTGAAAATTCTGTCCTGGAGTCCTTGATAGCAGAAATATGCTGAATATTTGGCAGTAGCTTGTAAACACATTTTGTAAGAGAGTTCGTAACATTAAAAAAAGGGTATTTTTGTGAATTGAGCAACCTTGAAATCACTTGATCTTGGGAGTAAAGCTTATTCCATGGTTGCTTTGGCTGTCCTTGTGTGTTGAGTTGCAGACACAGCCAGGAACCATGGCAGTGCTGGGGTACTGTGGCTCCACAGCTGCCTGCAGAGGTTGCTGATGGCATTCTGCAGCATCAGTCCCAGACTCACCCCGAGCCCTGCAGCTTCCTTAGACCCAACAGCAGCCCTGTGAGTCCCTGTGGTTCTGGTACCAGCCCTGTACCCAAAAATCCACCTGTAATCGAGGCAACACAATATCTGACAGTGATATGTGAGTAGAAACAGGTGCAGTTTATTTTGAACAGCGGAGCTGACTGAGAAGGAACAGTTTAGCAGAGGTTAATACCATGCTGCAAAGAACATTAATAAAGGAAAACAAGAAACCGGCTATGCAGCAATTTCTGACCAAAATAGAATAACCTCCAAAACAAATACTCTTCTCTTACTTTGTTCTCAGGCTTAGAGCTCCTGTAGTGTAATAATTACTTTGATGATTTCTGAAGGGGATTCTATTTTTCTCTGAAAATGTTTACAGCCCCATCAGATCTAATTATTCCTGGCTTTTTCTTCAGCAGTTTTTCAAAGAGACTGAGTACAACAGCATTTATCTTTTCAGAAGAGGGAGAAAGGAGATAAAAATTGTGAGGTAGCTATCTTCCTGAAATATGGACTTTTACATTTCCAGATAAATGAATATATTTAACTAGGCCGTAATGAGTAATAAGTAATGAGTAATAAGTAAAACCTTCTATTTCATTGGGTTGGAATACATCATGTTGGCCTCTTATTATCATTTATTATTTATTTTAGTCTTAATTGCCATGACAATTCTCATTTTAGTAGATACTGAAATGATTAAGAAGCAAACTTTCCCAGAGCCATGATGACAGTATCTATAGAGCACTGCCATGACCAGGACTTGCTCAGCACCAAGTTATGGCTGAACCTCCAACCTCTGCCAAACCATGGACCAGGGCTCCCTCAGGCTGCCTTCCCTGCAGGGGCAGGAGAGCCAGTGCACAGATAACCCTTTCCTTACACTAGTCCAAGGCTTTGATGAATCCTGGGACACTGCAGTTAAGGGCCCTGTTTAGTGAGGAAAGTGGCACCTGAACTACCTTGGCAGCTTCTCTGCTGGCCACTCTCACCCCCAGGGAATGGCAGGATGGGTCCCACTTCTTGCAGGAGTGCCAGGGGATAGCAATCAGTTGCCTGCTAAGTGAAGAAGCTGCAGTTCTTTAGTGTAAGCAGTAATTTTGGTGTGGCTCATGAGCTGGCAGCATTTGTGCTGTGGTGAGGGAGGCACACTCTGTGCCACGTGAGGCTCCAGTCTCCTCTCTGTGCACCTTTGCAGAGCAGCCAGGGACGTGAAGCCTCACCAAGAAGAGGTGAGCAGCACCTGGTATGTGACAAATCTCATTTCCCTGCCGCCTTGCACTGAAGAGCAGCCTCCAGCCCTGGGGACAGCCCGAGTGTTTGTCCCCTCCCCTGACCCCAGGGACCAGCAAGAGGGTGCAGCGTGGCTGGACCAGCACAAAAGGCTAGGTTAGAGACTAGAAACAAATTCTTCTCTGAAAGAGTGATTGGGCAATGGAATCACCTGCCCAGGGAGGTGGTGGAGTCACCATCCCTGGGTATGTTTAAAAAGAGCCTGGCTGTGGCACTCAGTGCCAGGGTTTAGTTAAGTTATTGGGTCATGGGTTGGACTTGATGATCTCAAAAGGTCTTTTGCAACCTAGTTCATCCTGTGATTCTGTGGAAATGCAGATTTTTGTTCAATAGAGCCACAGCCAGGGCAAGGAGACACATTGGCAATGTAGAAACAGAGTGATGGCATCAACAATCTCCAAAGCAGCCCTGGGACTCTCAGGCTGGAGCCTGCTTATCCTGCAGGGGGAAGTGAGCCAGCAGCTGCTCCCACTGCCAGAATGTTCCAGCATGATGGATCTGCCTGCTGGCTGCATCCCTTGGGATCAGCTGCTGCCACATGGACCTGGGAGTAACTTCTTTATAAAGAAAAATAGCAACACAAACCTGTTTTTATGTGCTTATTTTTTATGGGCTATCAATATATGTTCGGTATGATAGACCAAAAAGATTCACTTATCACACAATTGTTTGGGTTTTTTTTTCAGGTATGCAGAAATTCTCAGTCTTGAGTTTTGGTATGAACAAAATTGATTTTGCTTTTAGAATAAAAAATTGAAGAGAAATGATCATAAAATTCTGTGGAGTTTCGTGGATGTTTTGCTGAGAGTTTTTTAAATTGTAACAATTGGAAGAATATTATGACTGGTGGGAAAATCTATGGCCAGGAGGAGAGTTAGTCACCCTTAAAATGACTTATTTCAACAACATAATTATCCTTTCTAGGATTACAGGTATTTGTGTCATTGCACAGTAACATTTGTATTGTAACTATGTATCATTATTTATCTACTGTTAAATGAATTTGGCAATGTTAAAGGAGGCAGAAAACAATAACTGCTACTTTTAAAAATATGCATTTAGCAGTGCAATAATTCCCTAAATTAGTTCACTCAAATATATTAGATTTTCACAGTTAAAACAAAAAAGTCTCCTGTGATCAAAAGAAAGGTAAAACTTGTACTCATAACAATTTACCACTAGTTTTACTTCATCAAAGCTGAAATATGAATTTTCATTGCAGTTCAGTCTTTTCTAAGGGATACAATGAAGGGAAACAACATTGTTTTGTTACCAGTTTTTCTCTCATTATGGATAAAGAAAATATTTGCTAAAATATGTCCTTGTTTTTCTAGTTGCCCTCACAGCATGAAGCATGATTGCTATTTCTACATTCTTATTATGTCCAGACCTGGATCCTCTGGCATTTCATTAATCTAATCACAGAAGTCACATGCTAACAGTTCAGCTCCTTACCCTCCCAACTTCTATCTCATTCCTTGTCCTTATTAAAAAAGAAATCTGAAACAAATGGAATTACAGTTTTACTATTCCCTGGAACCTGCTGGGGCTGGGTGCAGCTGCACCCAGGGCTGCTGGAAACTCCCTCAGCATCAAACCATGGCTCAGACTGAGGCCTGCATTTCTCAGCAATTATTTATAACACCTTTACTAACTCTGAAGCACAATGATTCTTTAAAGAAAACTCCATAAGATATAATATTAATATTGAGGGATTTTTTCTTTCTTAACAGTACCTTGATGTGCTTAGCAAAGCTCCTGCTAATGCCCATGGATGTGCTTGTTAAGGTTTCATCATCTGATTTCCTCCTTGTTTGGCTCTGGGGCTGTTTTCAGGCCACTGTGGCACTTGGCAGCCCAGAACATGTCCCTGCCTGTGCCCAGAGGGGCACATGGGGCTGTCCTGGGGTGAGACCACCCCTGTTGCAGGTCCTATCCCCAGCCAGAGTCTGTTCCCTTGCTCAGCCTTGCTATGCCAGGGGTTCTCTGAGCTGCCAAGCTCTAAATATCCCCCAAATTCTCTCCTCCAGGAGACGAGGACAGAGGGTGATCAGTGACAGCTGAGTTCTTAGAGGGACCCATATAAGCTGGTCTTGGACTCTTAAGCTTATACCCATATCTACCAGGGAAATATTATTTTAAACACACAGAAATGCATCCAGCTATTTCAGCACAGGAAAAATATTGATATTACTAAGAACATTATACAACACTTTAGTCGAGGGGAAAGTTTTCTAGAAACTTCGGTAAACAATCCATAGCAAAAGCTGTGTACTTTAAGTGGGAGCTGGCCAAGCTGACCTAATAGATCTTTTTCATTTCTCACCTCTATAAACCCAGTGCAGTCTATTTTTTAAAATTTTTTTTGTGTCAGTGATCATTGGAGCATATCTGTGTGTGCTGGAAAAGAGATTGGCTATAACCACCTTGTACTTGCCTTGACATGTGCTTTGTCTTTTTATAAAAAACAAACTTTAAAAATTCATAGTTAATGAGGCCTCAGATTCTTATAAGCAGTTTAATCAGGCTGTGCCAGTATAAGGCATGTGGTTAAACACAGTCTCTTCTAAGCAAGGGCATGACTTGCTACTTTTAAAGCATGATATCTTTTGGTTTTGGGCCTCTGAGTCTTGACTTATGTTTAATCTTTCAATTAAATTCCCTTCAGACATGAGAATTTTGTCAATGCTCATTTCTCCCACACAAAAATCTGGTTACATTATGAGATGTTTTCTTCAGATCTTCTCTATTCAGCATAGCATTTCCTACTCCCTTTTTTATTTTTTTCATTCTCTCTGCTGGAAGGAAAAATTGTTTTCAGCTGTGTCCAAAGCTTTGTCTTTTGTCCTTCGCTTGTGTCTCCAGGACATCAAATCCCCTCTGCAGGGCAGATCCCACCTGAGCCCCTCTGCTGCCCTGGAAGGCCTCTGGGCATCCTGCTCCAGGCAGGGACTGAGAGGAGCAGGGGCTCCACAGACACCCCTGGGTGCCCAGGCCCAGGGTTCTGATGAGGTACAATTTAGAGAATTAGGAGGGAAAAATAAATAGAAGAAACAAGTGAGGAAATTAATGCAGCCTGTTGAATGAACGAGATATGAAACAAGCTCAGTGTGTTGTCTCACACTCATCACTGGGTTGTCCCTCAGCTCCTGGTTTCAATCCTGGGTGTGCAGGGCCTTGAGCATGCCCAGGGCTGAGCACGGTGGTGCTGTGCCTCCACCCCTCCTGTGGCTGTGACAACCCTGGCCAGCTTTGGACTCAACTGTTTTTTGTATTTCATTTTGGGTAAGAGCCCCTCTTGGCAGGTTTAACATGCTGTTTTTAAGAAGCTCCTAGTTCAGAAGTGTTTTGTGCATTTCTGCAGCTTTCAGCAGCCATAAAGAGAACAGTTATCCCTTCTTGAACACAGCTGTACTTTTTTCAGAGCTGGGTTTTGATGTCCACTTCTATTTGTCCTTTGAGCTTTGTCACTGAGTAGAGTCACTCGCAGTTGGAGAACATCAAAGGATGGGTGGTTTTATGGGTCACATTTAAGCATATAAATAGCTTTGAAGTTAATACTTTATTGGAAAAAAATGCTTGGTTGGTTGTTGTTTCATCACATCTTAATTACAGAAATTGACTCTGACCGTTAATGAAATTTCCAACAAAAGTAACATGGTCTTTGCTTCAAAGTGAGTTTCACTTACAGAGTGGGCAGCCAGGGGACAAGGACTAATACAAGGACCCAGGGAAGCTGATGACTTCTCCTTTTAACAACTCATTCTGGTAGTAAAATGCTCAAGCAGCTCTTTTTCTACCTACACATTCAGGATCTCCTCAGAATCTTGAGGGATCTGGTCCATTATATGTTAAAATAGGTCCCTTTGAACTATGCTTTGAGGAGACAGGATTTCTCCTCAGGTGCTGCTATAGGGATTTCCCAAATTAATGATCTGGATAAACTTCAGGGTAGGTTTGCAGTGTGAATGCAGAGAGCCTGTTGTTTAACTGACCTCATCCCAGAGACCTGGAAAGATAAAAGTTGTATTATCCATCCCTGATGGACTCCCAAGAGACTCGCTCTAAGTCTTGTTTTCACAACACATTCAGGTATGAGCCTTGACCTAAAAACCAAAAATCTATGTCGAAGTCACAGGGGAATGCACCAGCAAGAACTGGCACATTTCATCCCTAATTATTCCTTTTCCAAGCAGGGTGAATAATACCAAATTCTGCTTTCAGGCAAGCTGCTATTGAGGGGGACCTCCCTGCACAGAATAATTCATCCAAATTAGCCACTGCATCTGGTTTCAGTCGCACAGCTCTCGATCACTGTTTTACGGATTAAAAGATCTCATCTAAAATTTAACACATTGATTCAATTACTTCAACTTGTGCTTCAAACACCATCAAAGTGTTGATTCTTTTCCCTTAATTCTTTTGAAAGGCTAATTCAGACTGACTCATTAACTAGAGAAGATTGCAAATTTGGATAATGCGTTTAAGTGGAGAAGCTTGATCCATCTTGATTAAAAGACTTTTTGTAGCTAATGCTTAAACTCTGAAGTTCATAAACTCAGCTACAGTTAATGGGTACGTTTCATTCTCAAATGTTTAAGCATCCTCCCACTTCTTTTTGCCCCCAAAATCAAAAGGGGACATTTTGTGAGCTGAGAAATGCAATGTTTATGCTAATTCAATATCATAATTATTTCACAGGCAGTGAAATACCTATGTGCAAACAGTTACATAAATGCCACGAATAAGTACACCAGCATACTGTTTGCTTTGCTGAGTAAATCAGTTCATTAGAAGGATAAACTATTATGTAGCCTAATTAGCCATCATCCAGGAAGGGCATTTTTGTGAAGAGCCAGATGGGTAAAAACTGTCCTGGATCACTTCTTCTGAAAAGGCGCTGCAGGAAAAATTGATTAGAAAACATTTCTGTTACATTTCCTTGTATTTGGAGCAGACAGAGACATGGAAAGAACAAACTTGGTGCATGACTTTGAGGCATGGAAGGGGACTCTTCTGGTTTCCTGCATAACCAGCATAAATTAAAGAATATATGCATAAAAACATATAGTTCTGGAGGCTGTATTCTAGGTCACAAACACGAGGACAAACAGCTTCTGAACCTGATCTGTGGTGTTAGGAAAGCTAGAAATTGTGCTTGATTACAACAAAAAGGGATTACTATGTACAGTGGAGTGCATCTAATAGGATGAATTTTGTGGAGTTCTTTTTACACCAAAATACTTGTTTACTGTAAAATAGCAGTTTACTGTAAAATAGGCATCTGACTGTACTGATCATAGGAGATGTGAGCAGTAAAATTGAGTGAAAAAAGTTTTCAAGTAATGTTTGTTCAAAATTTTTCATGTGCAGGAGATGTTTGCAAACTCAAGTAAGTCATCTTCTGACAGATGGAAAATGAAAGTGGGCCATGGGCCAAAAGCTTGCAGAGAATAATTCCCAGCAGCACATGGCAGGGCACCAGAAGCCAGAAGCTTTCTCCTCCCTGAAGAATCTCCCTGGAAATCCCAGAAGAGTTTTGCACACACCATTCACATTCATTGCTGATCCAGGCACCAGGAGAAGGAACCCTCTGCTCCTCCAACTTTGCCAAGTCAGCTGCAGGCAGTGGAAAAACCCATAGCTGCCAAGGGATTGTCTCTGACCTGGTAGGGCCCCCTGAAAGCCTTTTTATCTGCTAAAGCACTGGCATAGCTGTACTGGAATTGTCAGGTTTCTCTGTGGCCTTAAGACTGCTAAATGTGCCTGTGTGTTTCTGTGTTTGTCACAGCACCATTGTCCATGTGGTGTTTGGGAGACACAAAGCACCTCCACAGGAAGCTGACACAGTGTCAGAATCTGAAAAGGATGTGACCTGTATGACCTGCCTCTGGAGAAACTATCATGTCTTTTTGTAATAGCAAAGATCTGACCAATGAAGTGAACAATATGTTGCTTGTTCACAAATAATATCCACTCTCTAGCATGACTCCATGGTCCAGAAATTTTATCTCAACTGTTAATGCCTGAAAGAAAACAATATCCCTTCAATGTGAGTCCCTGGGAAATGAAACTGTGCGAGGAAACTTGTGTTTAGACAGCTTTGTTTGCTCGTCAGTGCGTATAATTAAGTTTGAATACTTCATATTCAGGCTACATTTAAGTTATCTTAAAAGTCATTTTCAGGTTGCAAGTCACTGCATCCCAGAGGAAAGGCTTAAATGTGAGTTCTGTTTTCTTTTCCTTGACTTCAGGAAGCAGAAGTTCAAACAGTTTATACGTAAATGTCTGTCATTTAAATAAAAGGGAGGTGACACCTGCCTCCTCATCTGGAAACAGAGACTTGGAGGTCACCAGCTTGCACAGCCAGGATGCCAGGCTCTCCCAAGGTCACTTCCCTGGCAATCCCCGTTCTGGCCTTTGAGTGGTCCTCCCTTTGTTCCCAGCATCTTGTCCAGCTCTCCAAAAATAGAGTATCCTTAAACTGTAGCTGGTGTAAGTCGGCAGAGCGTCAGTGATTCCCATGGAAAGCTGAGAGCAGGACGTGGCTGTGGAGTGCTGGAATGGCACTGACAGAGCCATTCAGAGCAGTGTGCCCGTGTCCTGCCCCACTGGGAGGGGTGGCTCACGGGAGGCACGGGGGCAGCAGAGGGTGACAGCACCAGGCCATCAGAGCTTTGCTCAGAGGCCATTCTGCCATGGGAAAAGAAGCTGGTGTGCATGCAGGGAATAAATCAAAGGCTGTAGCAGCAGCAAGGTCTCTCTGTGCCAGGCAGATGAAAAATTCCTCCCTGCCTTGCTTCTTATGATGCATCTCAGTGGAGTGCAGTGACAGTGCAAAGATGTACGAGACAGAGAGCAGCTGCTCGGGTCCCCAGCCTCCCCATCTCATTCAGGGCTTGTTTGACAAAGTAGGTTACTAGACCTGTGTGTAAGGAGGGCAGGGACTGTGGTGCTGCTGCTGTCCCAGTGCTCAGGCCTGGCCCAGCAGTGTGTCCCTCCTGAGGGGGACGTGGCCCACGCAGGCCCTGCGGTGGCACCAGAGCTGCCGGGGGCCACTCACCGAGCGAGGACAGGCCTGAGTGTCCCCACACTGCTGGACAGGGCCAGGAGCTTCATGCCAGGGAACCTACATGCTCATCGAGACCTGAAATCTGAATCATAGAACCTTGGAATGGCTTGGGTTAGAAGGGACCCTAAACACCATCTCATTCCACCCCCAGGCTGCTTCAAGGCCCATCCAACCTGGCCTTGAACAATTCCAGGGATGGGGCATTCACAGCTGCTCTGGGCAACCTGTGCCAGGGCCTCACCACCCTCCCAGTAAAGAATTTCCTCTCAATATCCAGCCTAAACCTGCCCTACCCTACATATGTTTGTGTATCTTGATAGGAATTCATAACTATGTACACATGCATTACAAATATACTTATCACTGTAACATCACTAGAGAGATGATATTTTCACACTTTAATCTAAGTTCTTTTGCTTATTGTGATATAGGACATCCCCCAGGGGTCTATGGAGAGTTTTACATATTCATGGCAAAATGGTCTCTCCAGCAAATTGTTTCCTGTCTAAAAGATAAAACAAACAGATTTAAAGAGAAAACAGTGGTAATCTGAGTCCAGGACTTGCCCAAAGATTTGTTCTGATTTCCAGACTCCAGTGTCAAGATGCTGCTCATTGGATTTGATTGCTGGAAGCCCCACCACTGGCAGCACATGGCTGGAAAGCAGAGAGACAGCTCTGCACAGTTCCTGCCATGCCCCTCAGGGCATTGCACAGTCCTCAGTGCAGGCTGGTGCTTCAGGGGACATATCTGAAGGCAAACCTGTCAGCAGAGCATCTCCCTTCTCCTTTTCATCTTATTTTTAATTCTTCATTTTTGCAGAATTTTTAACTACTCTTCCTGTTTCTTGCCTTGTGCTTGCTTTGAGGAGAGAGTTGCATCCCATCTCTGCAGTACCAGGCTGGGCAACACCCATGGGGGCTGCCTGGGGAAAGCAGCTTTCCCCCACTGCCTCTCAGATGTGGCACCTCTCATTGTGGAGCATTTACAGAGGCTGGGCACTGCAGCAGTGAGGTGAAATGTAGAGGGTAGTAGCAGGGCATTCAGGGGACTCTGCTGTAGGGCTCAAGCTTGGGTTGCAAAGATTTGGAAGATGTTCTAAAGCCATTTTCCAAAACTAATACTTAGAAAAGGATTACAAGCCCATGTATGCTTCTGGCAAGCAATGGTTTTGTAGTGGTTTCCAAGTCACAGCAAGCCAGTTTTTTCCCCTGAAATGCCACTTTTAACTATGGAGTTGGGGAAAAATGATTAGTGACTCTGACAAACCTCATCACCACTGGGTTCTGCCTGCCTGTACTTCACACACACTGCTGGGCTAGATCTAGATGGAAAACCTCCAGTTGTGCTGTTCACACAGACGGGTTAAACCAGGACCAGTTATTTCCCCCTTCAATACCCTACAAATACCTTTAAATATATCTTCTGAATCTGCAGGGTGAGCATCCTAGAGATTTAACCTTTCCTACTGCATTGGGACATCCACCTTGCACAATGACCCTGAAGAAGCAATTCTGGGGTTATCTGTCATCTCTGGACCTTGTGCAGCAGATATTTGTATCCTCAAGTCAGCAATCTGAGATAGATAGCATCAGCATGAAGGAAGGAGACAAAATCTGATCTTGTGCAGATCAGTCATCCTGAATCTGGAAGATGTAGGCAGCATATTGTTTCAGAGACAGATCTGAATATGCGATGACTTGCTTGAACAGGACTCTCCACAACCCTCTTGGAAGAACAGGAGGCTTATTAGACTTGGCCAAGATGCCTGTGAAACTGGCTTTTATTTTCCATATTTTTCTGTATGCTCTGTGCCATCTATACACCAAATTTTTACTCAGTCTGTAGGTTTGTGAGCTACTTGAGTAGAGTTTAGAAAAATGTCAAGGGCTTAATATATCCTCATTCGATTTGGTGGGAGTTTTGCCATTGATTTAAGAGGGAACAAAGCTGTGAAAAAGGATTTGCATGCATTGGTTTTGCTGCAAGGGAAGGTCGAATGGGTGAACTTGGAGAAGAAGCAAAGTTCAATGTCCTAACAATCATGTTATCCCCACCCCCCTGAGTCTAGATTTCTCCTTCAAATAAATGTATCATATAAATAGGGTTTGTTTTGGATCCACAAATATTGATGAAGATTTTTGGCTTCAAGGGTTTGGGTTTAGTTTTGAATCTATAAATATAAATGAGAATTTTTGGCTTAATTGTGGGAATTCTTTGGCTTTGCATTTCAGTGGTGGTTTCCTTTTCATCTGGCAACATAATCCCTGACCTTGTCTTACAATAACGACACTTTAAAAATGCATCTGTCAATATCCACATGGCTGAAGGTAAGGGCCTGGAGTAAGTTACTTAGAGCAGTGTGATTTCCTGCTGTGAAGGATGCAGTGAGAGATAGAGCAGATTAGAGTTGTTAGACACAGAACAAGAAACCAGAGCTGCCAAGCTCTCAGAGCTCAGTGTGGCACATGGGCCATGTGGTTTGCCAATAATCCTGACATGGCATTCCCCAGCCCACTGTGCATCCCAGGAACTGTGAAATATCTGTCCCAATTGCTTCTGCCATGGATGTCCTGTGACCACTGAGAAGCAATCCTTTATTATCTTCAACTGAGAAACCCAGGGGTCTGGGAGAATGTGTGGTGTTTTAGGATTCCCTTAAAATGTGCTCAGAGGCACTTGGGCAAGTCTCAGTGGCTGGTGTGTGGACTTCAGGAGGGCATAGGATGATGGATCAAAGCTGTGTTGACTCCTCACATGCAAGTGGGTGCCAGGCACACTGAGTGTGTGCCAGGAACCATCATGCAGCATTCCCTGCCCTGAAGTCATGGTTCTTAGTTCTGAAGCATTTGAATAGGAGATGACTGGGACTGTAACCAGTGAAACTTGACTTCTCCAAGTCCTTTTACAACAATTGGCTCAAAAAAACACAAGGTGAGAGAGCACCAGTGGCTAGAGAGGAAGGGATGAGCATGACGACACCAGAGAGCAGCAGTGACCCAGCTCCTGAAGCAGAGGAGCCCCTCTTCCTTCATCAACGTATCCCAGGCAGCAGAGTCCTGCTGCTCTTAGACAGGGAGGCTCCACAGACAGGGCTTGCATAGATAAACTGATTTAAATATATTCACGACCTACTTATTTGTGGATGCATATTTTGGGAATCCTGAAACACTGCCAGGTCTTTGTCAAGCTTTTGGGAAACACATGCACTGCTGGAGATAGCCTGCTGTGTTGTCTGACTTCTTTTTCCAATGGATCAGGCATACAGTGTTTATTCTTCACTGATCTCTCTTGGCAAGTTCAGCTTTGTTTGGTCTGGCTTTTCTCCTAGCCTTGTCAGTAGTCCTCTCTACATGGTCTAACAGCTATATCAACATTCCCAAAAATCTTAATATTCTGCTTTTGCTTAATTCCATATAATATATTGATACTTGCATTAATAAAGCACGAGGAACATCCAGGGCTTTTAACTGAGTTCTGCTGTCTCTGAACCTGAGAAAGGTGCTGCCACAAACCATGCTATTAATGAAATTAAATTGATTAAGCTGATTACAAATCCAGACAGTCAGAATGAATACTAGCTATACCAACTTGAACAAGAAAAAAACTTGAAAAAAATTTTTTTCACTTGAAAAAGAACATTGTTTTTCTCTTCATTAACCTTCATTATATTTGATTATAAATATAAATTCAAAAGCACATCTATACCTACTCAAATAGGGCCAAATCCTTATTTGCCATTCCTGGCTACATCCCAGTTGTAGCTTAGAGAACCTGAGCACTTCCTGCAAATACTTGATGAGAATAACCTTGATTTTTCTCCTGCCCTCATTGTGGCCTCAAATGTGCTAATGCAGCTGCCAGGTTTGGGCAGGAGAGGATTTCAGTGGAGTCAGGCAGCTTTCACAAAATTCTCTGGGGACAGGATTAAGCCATCAAGTGGAGATAACTTGGGATACACGTTAATTTGAAGGGTAACTCTTGGTTTAATTGGCAGCTGGATCTTCACTTCTGAACTGCTGAGGATGCAGTGACAAGGATAAATAGCACCACAGGACCTGGCTACAATTTCTGACTGGCTGGACTTCATGTGAGCTCAAAATCATGTCCATGTTTGTGGAAAAAAGCTGTTGAAAATAGAGTATTACCATTGTCATTGTATGGACAAATGAATGGCCCTGTGGGGACAGGCTTCTGACAGCTTTATTTATAATCCTTCTCCAAACAGAGCCTGAGTCCCCTCCACAGCTGGGTGTGAGGTAACATAAGACACAAGTAATGCTGGGTCTCTTGTGACAAATCAAATCCAATAAGAAACACTTTAGAATGTGAACCTACAATTTTCATACTCTGTTTAAAGCCTGATGATGTTCTCTTCTGGGATTTTCTGGGTGACTTGTAATCTTTAGCGCAGTAATCTGCAGCAGCAGAAGTTGCACATGAGCCACTGTACTTTTAAACTGATTCATCACATTGCCTGCAGCTCCATGGCAATTGCTCACCACGGGTAATTAAGTTGTCCTGGATGGAGCCGGAGAAGGACGCATGGCAAATGGAAAGAAGAGAAAAATTAGAGCAAGAGGTTCACTGATCACAGCTGATGCTAAAATATCTTTTTTTAATGGAAGAATTTATTTTCTAGTTTATAGCAGTAGCTGAATTAATCAGCTGCTTGGCTGCTTTTGCATACAGATTCCCTGGGATGGGGAAGGCAGGGTGCAGCTCAGGGCAGGGTGCAAGCAGGGTGACCACACTGACTCTGCCACTGATAATCCAGCACCATCTCTTTAAAGTCTCTGCTCCATTTTATTTGCATTTTCTGCCTTATCACTTCTCTTTCCATCTCTGATGATTTTTTTATTTTTATCACTTAACCTTCCCACTAAAATTAGCAACTTTTCTGCTACAATAACCTGGCAAAGTTCAAGATCAGGAACTTGCCACTCAACATGAAAAGAGATGCAAGAAATGGTTTTACCAGCAAAGTTTCCACCCGTGTTAATGCTGCAACAGACAGCTCTTCTTTAGCAACTAAACACACATCTCAAAACAAATGAATGGGCTTTTCCAAGGTTAGGCCCTCTCTGTTCTTCTGAGCAGAACTGGAAGGTGAAATAACTGAGTGGTTTAGTAGTAACACACAGCAAGACAAAATAGGAGTTTTCATTTTGCATCCCAGTTCCTTGATGACAATATATATAAAAGCATCTGTGAAACAGGCTGTGAATCAAATAAATATTCAGATGGAGAAACAAATTAGGAACAGACAGTTCTAGACTTAACCAGGCATGCAAAGCCCACTGTTGATGTGGAAATTAGAGATCTCCATAGTCAGCTGAGCATTTCCCAAAGAGTATCTAAACATTTCCAAGGTTAATTTGAGAGTAGAAATGATCTATAAATCATTATGATGTGATGAGTAGATAATCAGACAAAAATGGTGGGAATTTTAAACACTATTCAGGATAGTGATAGCTGAATGCTAGATAAAATTGTAAAAAAACCCCAACTTGTTTATAAAGGCATTTGTACTCTGAAGGAAACCTAGAATGGAAAGTTACTCCATTTGGGGGTTTATTGTTTGTGGAGAGGGGTTTGAGTGTTTCTGGGTCCTTTTTAATGAGGTTGTTGAATCAATTTGTGTATATATCCTAGCAGCAGCCTTGCCAAAGGCCTGAGCTGAACACCAGGAGTCAGTGAAACAATTTTACAGAATTCACTGGGCTTTTGTTCAAACACAGGACATGGGTTCATTCATGTTTTTATGGCTTTAATTCAAGCCACTCTTGTAGGTGATAATACAGAGGTTACAAAATGCACTTATGGAAGAAGCATCAGTCCTGGCCTTCCTCACTTGGTTCCAGCTGAAATGGCTGGATTTTGCCATGGAAAAGATACCTTTCCTTCATGTCTTCTCTGTTTCAAATACACATTTGAGGAATTTTCCTGCTCCAGAATATGCTGTCTTGAGTCTAGAAGACCCTTATTTTAAGTGCAATAGATTGATGGTTCTTTTACCTGATATATCCAGGGGCTGTTTCAATTGGCACTCTGTAAGCATTTCCTCAGGTGAAGGATGTGTAGGGTGTGTGTGGCAGTGATTGCCACTCATGTAGTAAAAAAGCCCAGATTTCCTTGATCTGAGCTCCAGCTGGCAGAGCTCAGGTAAGGCTGACAGCCTGGGACTGTAGCAAGTCCTGCACAGATTTTGTAGTCTCTGCTGTGGAGGCTCAGCAAACCATGATATCCTGGCCCTGCAATGGCAAGGGCAGGAAAGTGGAGACACTGCCCTAAGGTGAGAGTGAGAAGTGCCTCCTTCCCACAGGCCTTTGCAGGCACATGTATTAGCATCCTGAGTTCCACCGGCTGACATAGTTGATGTCCCCTCTGTTCACCCTGCTTCAGCCCCTATCTACCTTACACGTATCTTTCCTAGAATGTTTTCCCCTTCCTGATCCCCATTGGCCCCAGTTTGCCGCATTTCTCTGCCCACTTGCTCTGCCCTGTTATCCCATTGCCCCTCCTCTGCACCATCACTGCCTGTTCCCATTGGCCCTTGACATTCAGAACTGCCCCCTCTATCCCATATTTAAGCCTGTGTCTTCCACCCCATTTTGTCTTTGTGCCTGGACTCTCTTTGAGGCATAAGCTGTTCTTGGAGCTTCATTCAGACACATCCTGTGCCTTTATTTGTCAGCAGTATAGCGAGTGTGCTACAGGCTTTGAGAATGCTGGTTGCTCACAGAGACCTGTTGAAGCGCTCACTGCTTCACTGCTGTGTTCCCTGCAGCCCCTGAGCTTGTACCTAAGCTAGTTCATTTGTAATTGGAGGAGTTTTTCACTTTTTGGTAATTTCTTTACAAAAATCTCTGCAGACTTATCTGTACACAAATTCTCATTAACACAGGAGAAGTCCTCATCTGCTTTGAGCTTATCTGTGTTCCCGTTCTTTGTATTTACACACAAATTACTGCAAGTCCATTAAGTTCTCCCACACCACAGTAATGGCATGGTGATGATTTATGTTTTAACTGTAACAGCCATTCACCAATTGACTAGAGTGTTTCTTGTCATGAATATTTTAATGAGTGCTAAAGACTTTATATCTGGTGAAAGAATATAATTTTCAGATGTCTGCTCTTGCCAGATGACATAGCAGAAGAGAAGCACAAACTGTTCAAATGGACAAATGTCTAATAGACTCATCAGAAAATTACACTGTAGCTGCTTCGTTTCATGTTTCTTTGGTGCCAGACATTTGCTGAGCTGATGACCTGATTGACAGGTAACACTCCACTGCAGTTGTAGGTTTCTTTGAACAAAGATCAGGGAAATAAAATAATGAAGAGAAATATATTTATTACTAGCAGAAAATCTGAAGGAACAGTTTGAATGTTCTTCAGGAGCTGTATTTCCCAGGGAAAAGGGCAAAGGTAGTGGGAATGAAGTGATCTGAATATCCTTTGTAACTTCTCCTATTTGAACTGTCAAAATAGAGGAGATCACTCAGAACTAACCCCTGCCTTGAATTATGTGATAAAAATCTTCAGAGTGTGTGGGCAGAGAAGGATCAGGGGTCAGCTAAATACCCTCCCTGGCGGAGGGAGGAAACAGGGAGGGATCCTGAGGGACACAGCTGTCTTCAAAGGGTGATGTTTCTAGAGAGGGATGACACAAGAACTTGTGAAGATTTTCTCTCATTTATTTGTGTTCTGGTCACCATAGTCTCTAGCAAGAACCTGAGAACACAAACAGCCTCTAACCAGGAAGACTTCCCTCCTGGTTCATGCTAAAAGAATTCCTTCTCCTTCATGATTACAGTGGAGGAAAAAGGATGACAGTAAAAGTGAGTGGGAAGATGGATATCTTTCATTGTAAAGTGTTACCTTCTGAGTCACACAGTCCTTTTAGGAACAGAGAGCCTGGGAGAGAAGAATAATTTCTTTAGTTTTAACTGAATGGTTGAGATTGATAGCAAGAGGAAAGAGAGTTCCTGTCAGCAAGCAGAATGCTTGTCCTCTGTAGGGGGTGAGAGCAGCAATCATGTCCAGACAGCCAGCTAATTGTCACATTATTATAATTGGAGGTCAGGTTTGGATGTTGCAGAGTCAAACTGGTGATCAAGGTGTGAAAGGCTCCATGTGTCATTATCAGCCCTCTGGTATAAGCACAACTCATTGATGCCCATCTTTGCAGTGGCCCACAGTTCACTTCTGAACATTTGCTGTTAGCCATGCCAATAGGAAATATTTTCAGGGCTCACAAAGAAGTTGGATTTTAAAATATTGAAGTAGGATGGAAAAAAAAAAAAAAAGTAAAAGGAAATGAAAAAGGACTGATTTGCACATGAATGTATTTTTTATCAGTTTTCAGGCTTATTGGATGATGGCATAAAAGATTAAAAAAATCCTTACCCACTGAGTGAGAAATGTATGTTATTAATGCAGATAAACTTAATTGAAGCTAGGTGTCAGGCACTTAAGATATATTTCTATAGAGGTTTTTTCACTCTTGTTGAGAAGCCAAAATTCATCATGCTTGTACTTGATGTTCCTAAAGCTGGAGAGGAAGGAAAAAGCACCCCAACAAGCTCCTGCTCACTGGAAAGAGGGGAAGCACCACAGGTATGTCTTGGATGGATGTTTTCTGGGTGCCTGGGCTTAATTTCTTGCTGTCTCAGAGTCTTCTACGATCTGTCTTTGTGTCTGAGTGGGAATGTAAGGTGCTCCAGTGACAGACAGTTGGAAGCTAGAAAAAGATTAAGTGTGACTAGATATTCAGGTTTTAAACTTTATTTTAGAAAAGGCAGTGGTTTAATGCTAGGTATAAAAAGAAAAGCAGATAAAGCAGGGCCTAATTTTTTTTCCTTACCCAATCCCTTTGATGAGACCTGCTGGATTTCAGGAAAATATCTTCAAATTTTTGAGCCAAAATGTCTTCAAATTTTTAAAGCCAACCACTGTTTTAGCTAAGAGATGGACAGGACAGACATTAACTGTCTAGTTACCACTGTGTTGATAGAAATAATCAGATCATTGAGCTGGATTCCCCTCCCTGAGAGTATCTGTAAAAACCAGTGTTGCCTGCCTTTCTCCTTCTCTGTATGGTGCATTCGGGTCAGGATCAGGCTCCCAGGAGTTTGTTTAAATTAACAAGAATCTGAATAGACATATTTAGGTCCGAAACCTTGACAGTCAAATGTTCATTAAACAAGTATTTGTTTATTGTTTGTAATTTGTTTGTAAATGGATGGGCTTCCTTATGTAATAATAAATAAAAAATGAACCTATGGGGACTGAATCAGATGGGATTTGTCACCAGGCCCTTTATTCAGACAGTATTAACATGAGGCCACGGAAATGGGATACTGAAATAAGGTTCCCCAGGAGTGGGTCATGTCTCAGGTTGTACCTTTCTGTTAGTTCAAGATGTTGTGGTCTCTGTCCTGGGGTTCAGGGTTGGATACCTGCCCTCAGGTATGGTGTATGGTACCCTGTGGTTCCTCAGGTATAACCCTATGTGTTTTTAAGTTAGCCACACCCCGGGGGTTTCGCAAGGAAGCCCCCAGCCCACACGGTCACTGGAGACAGCTCCCAGGCTTTGTGGCCTTAGATACAGCCTTCTGACCATGTGGCTACTCTGAATGCATTAAAGTCTGCCTTTGGCTACTACACTGGACCCATACTGTTTTTACAGCCACGCTGCCCTGGCCGAACCGGGTCAAAAGAAGCAGGGGAAACCCCCTTGGCCTGCTACATTGACACAAAAGAAAATTGTCCTTACTCCTCCACTGTTGTGTTTGGGCTCTCTGTTGTGCGTTCATTACCTGGTTGCTTGAGCTGTTGGGATTTTTCTGCAGACCTTCATTAGATGTTAAACACAGTGCTTCATTTTACCCATATGGAGATAACTGCAGTATGCCAGCTCCCATATGGGTAGGGCTGAGAACAGCTTTCTGCTTCATGACTGACACCATTAAGTGCTGAAAACTCTCCCACATTTGTTTATTCACAGCATCATGAGATACTGTGTCCTGTGAATGAGCCTGTTTGGGCTACAGTCTCCACCTTGAAAACAGGACTTGCAAAGATGGAGAGAGCTGGAGGAGCTGGAAATAAGTTAAACACACAAGGTCTCTGATGATCACATGAGCCAGCAGGTTCCCATCTCTAAGCTGTGGGGGGGCTGCAATATTGAGGAAAGGGGAGAGAATATGCCCTTGCTAGAGGTGTCACAGAGTGTTGGGACCTTTGACAGGTCTTTAACAGAGCTGGGCAGTGTCTTCTGGGCTTGTGTGTGTGAAGCTTTCCCCCCGATTCTTGCCCGGAACGAGCAGAGGGGTTGGCTTCCATGGGAAATGAGCTGGCGTCTTTAATGAGAGACACTGCTTCGACCTGCTGCTCAGAAACAGGACTTTTAATGAAGACAAAGTAACAAACAGGGCGCTGTGCACAGTACATGGAGCAATCAGCAAGAAAGGACTGTGAGTACCACAGGGTCTTTTATACATTTCGGGCAACTGGAGAACTGGGGCAGGGGCTGAGGGAAGTAACCAATTGTAACAGAGAACTTTTTATTAACAACCCAAAACCAAAACAGCAGGAAGCCAGGAGTGAGTCTTTGTTGTCTTAGGACCAGAAACGTGTTTCCCAGGGTTTAGAACTGAGACTCCTCTCTTCCTTTGCTGAACTGACCCCAGCATGTGTACCTGTGTTGGGGGCTGTGCTGCTCCATGGGCCAGCCATCACCGGTAGAGGAAGAAAAATTGCATCGTGGGATCTTTGAGTTATGGTTTCCAACATTTAGAGGGTTAATTTTGAAATGATTCGACTCTTTCTTTCCTAGTTTTCCAGGTGTTTAATTTTTGTTAAAATTAGTATTGTGGAAGGGTCCGAGGCAGCGCTGGGCTGAGCATATCAGGGCCAAAGCACAATAAGTCTGTGCCTGTGCTCTGACCTTCCAATCACCAGGTCTCAAGGAACAGCAGGTTCTGGAAGAAACACTACAGAAAATGCCAATAATGAAATCCTAAAGAAATTTCAAGCAGTAACAAAAAGATAAAAGATCCAAATGGGTCATGATCCTGTAGGTAATCTTGGGCAAACAGACACTTCTTCCACAGATTTGTGTCATAACTTTGCTGAGCTCAGAATTGAATCTGCATCAAAACTTCCACACATAAGTCCATGTGAGATCAGGGCTCATGTCACAGAGCCAATATACTGATATTAGTCAGTAATAGGAAACTGAACAATGGAGAATGGATTAAAAAACAATCATGAAAACCATTGCATTTCAGCATTCTATAAATGCTTGCAACTGCTGCTTTTCTTTTTGCATGAAAAATGTTTCTCTGAATTGCAACAGTTGAAGCAATCAATTGCTCCAGCACTAAAAATCAGGCAGCTAAACCAGAAAATTGGATGCAATTTGTAATCTGCACAATGTGCAGAGTCTTCTGCCAGAATACATTTTTTGGAGAACATTTATTTGGGTCACATCCCCCAACCTGGGATTCCTCGGGAAGACTCAGCAGGTTTTATCCAGCATAAAAAAAAACACTTCTGCATTTAAGCAGAGAGGTGGTGCAGAGAGGCATCAGCAAGGTCCTGTCAATCTTCACTTACAATGAAATGTTGAAAGACAAAAGATATACTGTGGAGTGTTTCAGGAGAGAGACGCTGAGACATCTGCACCCTCACAAAACTGACAGAGCCCTCTGCAAGTCTAGAAGGGGTTGTTCATTCTGGGGGAAAAGAGGCTTTATCCAGTAACTGTTTCTAATCAGTTTTCTGTCCCCTCTGCCGCGCTGCATTGACTCCTTGCCAGCAGCTGAAGCACCTGGGCTCTGCCTGTAGCACCCACCTGCACACTGCACCCCTGCCAGCCTGTGACAAGCTGCTTCCAGGACAGCTTTAAAGTGGCCACTTGCAGTAGGAGTTGTACAGCAGAGCTGAAAATAATGAGAAATAGAACCCTTCATTTTGCCATTAGAATCCTTGCAAGTCTTTTTATTGTTGGTGGTGCAGAAGACAAAGAACACAGGTTAGAGTTGTCTCTCAAGAAATGGGGGCAGTATATTTGAGGAAAGAATTAAACCAGTCTGTATTTTCCAATGGGAGGCAGCTGATTGCGGAGTGGATTTCCCTTTTGTACTGTGCTGCTCAGGGAGAGCGAGGTACAGCAGCATGACCCAGGTCTGCTGGGATGAGATTGCACCTGAAGAGCAATCCAAATACCTTCTATGATTAAATCAGTGTTTAATCATAAATTCCACAAAACCCAAAACCAAAGCAAAACCCCCAAACAAATACCCCAAATGAAAAAAGCAAAAAACAACAAAACAACCAAAGCACCCTCCAAAACAATACCAAAAAAACCAACAAAACCCCACAGTTTTATATGGAACCGAGAAGCTAACTATTTGATATGATCCAAACCAGAGTGCTTTAAAAGTTTTGTAGATAATCTAAGCCACTCTGTAGGGAGATGCTGACTATTTTCTTCCCATTTGGCTTCCAACACTGCATTTCATGTCTCATAATACCATGCATTTGTTAAATCATATCTCACATTTTTGTTGGAATTCACAGCTGCACCTCCATATTGAGCACATCTGCAGGGACCTCTCCCACAGCCCAGCAGTCATCCCTCTCCTTCATTTGTAAAACTGTCTCTGCTTTGGCCTCATCACTGAGCCCAGCTTTACCAATAGATTCACTGCTTTATTTTGTGTCTCAACCCCCTGGCCCCCTGGCAGCCCTGCACCAACCCACGAGCTTGCAGTTGCTGCTCTTTCCTCTTGTACACAAAGCTGAATTCACAATTTTTGCTGCTGTTATAGAAAAATGCTGGTGTGCACCTGCTCTGTACTCTGGTGAAGCCACCTCAGTAGAGAAATGAGTGTTTCACAGTTGTTTTAATGAGTGCTGGAAGGCTAGCCTGGCAGGTTACAACAGGTAGGGATTGTCTGCTGTTAGATAGGCATAACGTGACCATAGTGTTATTATGGTAATAGTATCACAACGTTATCTTAATATGCTGAGGTCAAATAAGGGCTGTATTACCTTATCTTACAGGTAATTTATTCCTATGAATTGCACCATGAGGCAGTGCTATGGGGATTTTGCAGCTCAGGCAATCCTGATAGAAGTTTGTAAGTGCTCACATGTGATGTATACTTGCAATAGCTTAAAGAACACCTAAACTCCTTGGCATGTGCATTAATTGTTTCCTAGGAGATAGTTAGTCTAATGCTGTAAGTAATCCATCCACTTTTCTTTTGGTCCTGTGAGGCCAAGGGGAGAGTGGGGCCCCACTGCAGATAAATGAGAAAAAGCACCTCAAAGTCATTAAGAAAATCCCAAGAAATTGGACTCTGATAATTTTTTTTCAGGCCTGGTCACATAATCCATCCTTAATTTGAGATGTCATAACTGTCCTCCAATTTTCTATTGAGAATTCCCTCCCCTCCTGCAGTGGAGGTGGAAGGGACCATCTCCTTGCAGCAGAAACGCCTGTGGTACAACTCTCCAGAATCAGGCTCCAATTAGCTGCACATAAGCTGGAGGGAAAAGCTTTACAATATGTGCCAACATGGTGGTAACTAATTGCATGTGACAGTGGACTAATTGTGTTGTGCCTTTAAGCAAGCACAGTACTTGAATGGAGATGGTGACTCCAGCTTTGCTCTCGACACAGGCTAGGGAGTGGATATTTTAGCTGGGGAAATTTGTCTGCAGCAGGGGGGCATCAGGCTGCTGGGTCCTTCCAAACCTGGACCATCCAGGAGCACCTGGACCATCCAGGAGGATCTGGACTATCCAGGAGCACCTGGCAAGCCCAGCTCAGCTGCAACAACCCCACCTGACAGGGGCAGGAGCACATCAAATCTCTGTATTGCTATTCCTAGATTTTACTGAAAGTCAATACCAAAGTAAGATTTTGGTCTCTTTACCTAAATAAGGTGCTTTTTGGGGTGTTGTTTTTTGGTTGTTTGTTGTTTGTTTTTTTTTTGTCATGGACATTCTCTGAAGAAGGACTGTCATAGGTACTGACAAATTAACCCAGGAAATGAGATCTCCTGCCATTCTTCCCACCACAGGACCTCTCTGATCTGACTGATGGCCTGGTAGGGGCTGCTGCTAAATGCTGCTCCCAGATGAGCCCCAGGTGACACTGTGGGCATACAAGAGTCCTGTGCCCATTATGAATGATCCCAGTGCGTGGAAAGAGGAATGGTCAGCTGAGGAAAACTGAGATGTAAGAGAGGGTTTGCAGATGGCAGACTTTGTCATTCCTGGCAGCACTTCTGCAGCTGTCCTTGCCCTGAAACAAGGGAGCCCCACACAGGAGATTTTTCTTAGGACTTAAGAAAAAAAAATTCATCAAACTGAGTCAACAGAAGCCCATGGATCACAGTGACATTGCTCTATGGGCATAGAGGATTGCAGACATCTGGGAGCTCAGAAGGAATGTGGAAATTGAATACCATTGCCCACCAAGCTGGTGAGCACAGATAGCATCAAAATTCAGGATTTGTGATATTTCAGAGAAAGATTGCAAAAAAAAAGCAGATGTGTGAAACCTAATAAGCTATGTGCCAAGGCAATGTCAAGGTGAGCATGCAATATTAATGATATTTAAAAATGTATATATACATTCAATTTGGATACAAGTGGTAAATCATGTAATAAATAAAGCAGAATATTTTACCTGCTAGGTTTGAATTACAGTTGGAAAGGAATTTACTACAGTGTAGCCTTTAATAGTAAATGGTAGAAGGAAGCACATCACTCACAAACATTCCTTTGTGAATGGTGGAGTGCTTTCATTTATGAAAAGGTTGCTGTGGTCAAAATGATCCATTCTGCACAGCAGGACATAAGCGCTGCTCTGGAGAATTTCAGTCTTTCTGGAGAAAAGAATCATATTATAGTACAGGAAACAGCCCTCAATCTGACAGAGAGGTCACCTCTGTGGGTATTTTCTTAGAAAAAAATTATTTTTTACTTGTCATCATAATTACTTGACTGTTTCTCAGATTGCAAAATTCCCTAATCCATAACAAAATGAGCTATGTATTTTATTATCATTTCTCCTTCCTAAAATTATATCCCAAGGATATCTCCCAGTTTTGTAAGGTTGATTCTAAACTATTAAAGCCTTTATTCCCCCTTAAAAAAAAAAAAATATCTTACTGTTGGGGTAATTGGGGTATGCCAATGCACTTGACAGTTTTTACTTTCTGCTGCATTGCAATGTATTCATTCAGCAATTGCTGCAGCAATGTTACAATAAAAGTATAAAAAAATATGATTTTCATCTAAGGAGAGAATTCTTTAATCATATTACTGAATAATTTTTTATAGAAAATAACAACAAGTTCACATGAGGTAAATAAACTATGTATTATCATTAAATATAAAAAGTACAATGTAATGAAAATTCTTGTGATATGGCAGATGAAGGCTAACTCTGCTAGGGAAGCAAAGCAGTGACTCTAAGGATGCACACTGATTTGTTTTGGCTGTGAGGACTCTCCAGCTGAGGTCAGGGCTCTCTTGTGCCAGGTATTCAAACACAGAGCAGGATGGTTGGGATGGGGACAGGAAGGAAAACCTGACAAGAGGCAGCAAAGCCAGGGAGGTGCTGGGGCCATAGGGTTGTGGTGATACAGCAGCCCAGGATCCTGCATCCTTCTGCATTCTGCATTTGTTAATTTATATCTAAACACTCTTTTTCTCTTGAATTCTGGCAGAAAAATCATCACTCCTCTCCCTATGAGAACTACCTCTTATCAGTGATGGCTCCTCAGCACATTTCAGATAAGAAGCCCAGGGACCTCCAGGCTGCTCCCCTGTCCTTCACCCAGAGCTGTCCCTGCTCCACAGCCCTGCAGGTGTGTGGGAAGCAACTCCACAAATACCTTTTTGCATAGAAATGAGAAGCTATTTTAAAATTAGATTACTATCATAAAAAGCATTGCTGCTGCTTCTCATCTGTTCTACCTTTTCAGTTACATTCTTTTTATTGCTGCTAAGCTTCTTACCATGCCAACGTCTTTTAGGTTCATGATTATAAAGTATTTAAAAATATCCAAGCTGTACTGAGTGATAGCAAGTTGAAAATAATAGAGTCTAATTTGAAAAATGAAAAGCAGCTAATTCATTATTTAGAAAAAATATGTTGCTTATTGAAAAAAAAAAAACCAAGAAAAAAATATTTGTTTTCTTTGTAGCAGAGTCTGGTCTTATGCTGTTTTATTATCTGAGTTTTTTACCTCTACATGGCACATTTTATCTGTATAAACATAGATTTTTTTTTTCCCCAAGCAATTTAAAGCATCCAGAAATGAGCCTTTCATTTCCTAGAACATGAGATTGAAATGAGAATAATACCTGCTGATGTGGTTGTCTGGTACCAAATCACATCACTCAGCCTGGCTGTTCTCTTGCTCTGTGTGGATTCTGATGCTTTTTGCATTTAGGTGATTTCTCTCTGCTTTTCTTAAAAAAAAGCCCTACCCTGACAAGGCTTGGCCCTTTTGGGAGCATGCAGGTACCCTACTGGACTCATTCCAGCTGGGAGGATAAGGCTGGATTTGAGGAGAGCTTTGGCCCATTACTGACCAGCCTCATTCCTGGTGTTTGTACCACCTCCAAATAAACCCAGGGATGAAGTCAGGAGGAGCTGGTCAAAAGTCCCAGTGGTTGCACAGAAACTTGCTGACGTTGCAATAATGTAAAATAAGTAGGAAGTTCAAATTAAGGTGATGATTCTTTGGGGCTTATTTATTTTGACATGTGTAAATACACTTCTTCTTTCACAGCCACACAAAACAAAGCTGGGGGGGAAGTGGCACTACCCAGGAGTTTCACTGCCAGCACCTCTGTGGTTGCTTTGTTTGATGCCTTGGAGTGGCTGCCTGGAACAGAGGCCAGACAAGATTAAGAGAATAAGAATAGGTTTTTCTTAAAGGCCTTCAATAGATACACCTTGGGCAGTAAAGAGCCTTCAAGAGGCTCTACACCCAAGAGGGATGAGGGTCACAACTTTTTCAGACAGATAAGTTTGGTCTGTTTGCATATCAGAGGTTAATTGTCCAATCACAGCTTCAGGTAATGAGGTCATATTACCCTGGTTTGCTTCTCCTCCCCCAATTCATTTTTGTTTCTACTTTTTGGGGCCTGAGGCAGAGGGTGTCCTTCGTTCTCAGGCCTGGAAGGATTGTTTTGGCTGACCAAAATGTAAAGAGAACTTACTAACACTTCATATGTAGTTCAGAGTTATACACTAATGCAGTACAGGATCTGAAAAATATAAAAGCTAAAATTTAAGGCACCAGTATGGGACAGAATCCTTGGGAAAGGAAGAGGGATGAACCCCCTTCTCTAAGGGCCACAGGCAGCACAGGTCTGTGATGTCAGTCAGGATGCCATAGGCTGTGTCCCTGAGCTGCACAGGGAACCAGCTCTCAGAGAGGGATCCAGGGATCCAGCTCTCCAAGAGGGATCCAGCTCTCTGAGAGGGATCCAGCTCTCTGAGAGGGATCCAGCTCTCTGAGAGGGATCCAGCTCTCTGAGAGGGATCCAGCTCTCTGAGAGGGATCCAGCTCTCTGAGAGGGATCCAGCTCTCTGAGAGGGATCCAGCTCTCTGAGAGGGATCCAGCTCTCTGAGAGGGATCCAGCTCTCTGAGAGGGATCCAGCTCTCTGAGAGGGATCCAGCTCTCTGAGAGGGATTCAGGGATCCAGCTCTACGAGAGAGATCCAGGGATCCAACTCTTTGAGAGTCATCCAGGGATCCAGCTCTCTGAGAGGA
This sequence comes from Polioptila caerulea, assembly GCA_013397295.1. Lineage (NCBI taxonomy): Eukaryota > Metazoa > Chordata > Aves > Passeriformes > Certhiidae > Polioptila > Polioptila caerulea. The sequence goes on along the minus strand of VYXF01012763.1, from coordinate 41,281 downwards.
ATCAGGGATCCAGCTCTCTNGGGATCAGGGATCCAGCTCTTTGGGAGAGATCCAGGGATCCAGCTCTCTGAGAGGAATCAGGGATCCAGCTCTCTAAGAGGGATCAGGGATCCAGCTCTCCAAGAGGGATCCAGCTCTCTGAGAGGGATCCAGCTCTCTGAGAGGGATCCAGCTCTCTGAGAGGGAACAGGGATCCAGCTCTCTGAGAGGGAACAGGGTTCGAGCTCTCTGAGAGGGATCAGGGATCCAGATCTCTGAGAGGGAACAGGGTTCCAGATCTCTGAGAGGGAACAGGGATCCAGATCTCTGAGAGGGAACAGGGTTCCAGCTCTCTGAGAGGGTTCCAGCTCTCTGAGAGGGATCCAGGGATGCAGCTCCCCGAGGGACCCACGGGATGTCCCAGGGCCTCTGGGAGAAGTGTCAGCCTCAGCTCCAAGCCTTCAGTCCTTGGGTTCATGTTCTGCAAGAAGATTAATGTAAAAACCAGGTGCGGCTGCCAGTGATAAATAGTACAGTGTGTTCAGATACAAACCTCAATCTCCATTTTACTATTTTTAAGAGATCTATTAGCAATGTAAGCACTTGTGGAAATAGTCTTACATTTTGCATGTATCCCTGAATAGATCCCAGTGACTTTGTACTGACACATCTTTGCACCCAATCATGAAATCCAGTGCAGGATTTTTTTAGCCTTAAATTAAATTAAGCTCATCTGTTTCAGAGCACTTGTCTTTTATGACGTTACTTCATTTAAATCCAGATCCCAAAGCAAAAAGGGAATTTTAAATTTATTATTAGTAACCCAAAAGGAGGCTCTTAAGAAGATCCTCAGTGTTAAAAATCGTAGTCATGGTGTTCTGCAGAGAGAATCGATAATCAGACTACAGCACAGCAAGTAACAAATACCCACTGCATTTCATTTCAATCAAGCATTTCATTTCTACTAATTATTCAGACAAAAATCTATCTAATTTCTTTCCACACTGCAGTCTATTTTCCCCCAAAACATTGGTTTTGTTGAAATCGAGAACATCCATTTGGAAATTCTTCATTAGCTAGCATGGTCCACTCAAACCTGAGCAAAAAAAACCAATATCATATAAAAAAACTTCCATAGCTGGGCTTAGATGTTGCAGCTACTGTTAGATTTGTATTGAATTCAGAGGAAATGAAAGCAGACATTGTCCCTTAATGGGCACTTATGGTGAAAGTGCACAATTAAACAGCAAGGCATACTCTCTCCCATGCTTGTAGATGATATTTATCCTCTTAGCATTGCTCAGAAACTTTAAAGGCTGCTTGATGGAAGGCAGATGTGCACCTCCAGCTCCTTCCTTGGAAATACAAACAGGTCCTTCAGCTATTGCCAAGCAGGACAGGCTGCTAAAATATTTGATACATTTTACACCTTCTCAGGAATCCTATTATTTCCTGGAATTGAAACTGTATCAGAAATTGTTTGGATGGCACATAATAGTCAGAAAAGCAGTACTAGATGCAAAGAAGAGAATGTAATGCTAACATGAGATGAGGCTGGCTCTGGGTCTTGTAATAATATATATCATTAGCTATCCTAACTGACATAAATGAGAGACTAAAAATGCTATTTCTCTGTAAGAGTTGAAAGAGGAGAAAATACCATGCTTTTCAGGAGCTTCTGTACCTTAAGGCAAAACAGCTTTTTAATGCTTTTCCTTGGATTTGATATTAGTTTTTTCCCCATTACACAGCTTAATAAAAACAAGGTTCATGTGCCACTCGGCAGCACGGTTCCAAAATGCTTTTATGTCAAATAAATTAATAGCTTTTTATGTTCCCATCATATACCTTCATAAGCAGTGTCTTCCCTGAAAATTAAACGGAGATGAAGAAGCAAACTGGGAAATCCAGACTGGGCTGGGCAAGCACCTGAAAAACAGAGGCTCAGTTACAGCTTAAAAAGGGCTTGTGGAAACTGGAAGGTGAACTTAATTCCCAAGCTGCTGTGGCAGATTAAAAACAATAAGTGAGCAGACAGTCTCAAAAAGGCTGTGAACCCACACAGAACATGGGGATGGGCAGGGCCAGCCGGAATTTTGTGAAAGGGACCTACATGGCTGGGAAAATCAGTGGCTAGGAAAAGAAAAAGGCATTTCTCAGTGCCACTAACATAAGGCTACAAGGGAGGGTGAGGTACTTTTCTGCATTTGGTTTTTAGTAGCAGTCTCCAGATGAACCTTGTAGAGAGTAAACTAAAGTAATTAATTATACAGATATGAATAGGTAAAGAAATGAGCTGGTAAAAGAGCTGGTCCTGCCAGTGATTAGAACAATTCAAAATGTTTTGATATAAAATAGTCATTTTTATTCTGGATTCCATCCAAACAAAACAGATGTATTTAAATTTATTCAATTTCCTTTTATTTCTGGTTTTGCTTTTGATTGTGGTGGTTTTGGTTGGTTTTGATGGGGTTTCTGGACAGGCCATTTCTCATTCTGAACATCCCAGTTCAGGGGAACTCAAGCCATCTTGCAGAACTATATCAAATCATTGAAACCACCATGTTTGTGAAACACATTTCAGAAAGACATGTTTTAATAAGATATTTGGTTCTGGATGTCAAGACTTGGAACAACTAAAATAATATTAATGAAACATATTGTTTCCACAAAATATTCTGCAATGAGACCAGATTTTATGATCCTGAAGGTTTCAGTAGAAAGGGTGCTCCAAGTTGTGCCCAGTTCTGCAGTTCCACTCATGTGCTTGCTGTTCAATATTTGCATTCAATTCCACACTGCATTTATGACTCCATTTGTTTCTGGTTTTAGTCTCTTCCAAACCTTTTATAGTCCTTTAAAATACCTCTTTGCCTATTTTATTCCTCTCATGGTTCCTGAGTTTCGCCATGGTTGCTGTGATGAGATGGCAACGCCACAGGATGAAAAGGCAGTGAAATTCAGACCCTCCTTGCAGCAGCAGAAGATTCCAGCATGTTCATGGCAGGGAAGAGCCACTGAAATGAAAATACCAGATTTAAGTCAGTGGCAAGCTGTGGGCTGACCACAGTAACTGGTGGTGGGTGCAAGTGAGGAATCACATCTCTAGAAGTCAATAAACGTCATTAAGGGTCTTTTGTTCTTATTTATGTGACAGTTAAATGTATGATCCCCCTGAGTGTGTGGAAACAGGATCAATGATGAACTTCAATCCACACAATCACTTCTTATGTGAGACATAACCTTGGTTATTAGCTCCCAGATCAATCAATAACCTATTATCTCGTGAGCTAAGAAATAAATACTGCCTCTGGCCACTATTAATTAAGACAGCCAGGGAGGTATAGACCAGAAGATGTGATATTGTTGTTTCTGATCACTTGAACCACAGAATGAAGCTGAACTGAGAGGATTTGGTTTAGACATTTTTGTTTGTGGGTGGATTTTTTTCTCTTGTTGATTTGTGGGTTTTTGAGAAGGCAAAATGGGTCCTTTTCTAATATGATCCATTACTTCATTTAAAAAGAGCAAAGTTTTGACAGTGCAGAATTGGTTATTTTCTTTGACTTGAAGCAATCAGGCCTCTGACTGTAATTGTAATGTACTGAGTACATTAACTCTATCCCAGCCAAAACCAGGACACCCCTCCAAACAAGCACAAAGGAAAACATGAACAGAAGTGCAGCCAGCTCACTCTTCCAATAATAAAAAGATAACTCACTGTTAGTAAAAGGAATTTCCTGATAATTAATGGAAGACAATATGTTCCATTGCTATTCCTGTTTTCATAGCAATAAAATCAGAGAGCAGTCACATTGATGAATATCCCCGTTGGTTGCCACTGGCCCTCAAGCCACTCAGTTTCTCCACAATGTGAACTTTTTGACCCCTGCTCTGTATTTTACTGCTGTGAATTCATCATGTATTTAATGACAGATACAAAACCAATTGCAGTGGGATGTGATCTGATGCAAACACAGTCAAAAAAGTTGGCTAGTTCACCATTGCTTGCAATGTTTACCAAAACTGGTGACCACTCCTGGATAATTAAATAAGTTAAAGATACAGCATTTGTGTATGTGCTGGACATTGATAGATCTTTGTCAATGGTTAGCAAAAGCCTGAAGCTGCACAGCTTTTGGTTGCTTTTCTAAACACTTTTTCTTGAACATGATTTATGGGGCAGTTGTTGCAAGATGAAGCCTGGAGAAAACACATTACTCAGTAAAATCCAGAGCAATTCTTTGAACAAAATCTCCCCATCTGTGACAAAACTGAGAGCAGACTGCCCTGCTGCTGATCATAGAGTGCAGGCTGACAATGGGACTGGTGCTGGGACAAGGCTCTCACACTCCTCCTTTCTGCCTCTATCCCAGCAGAACACACTCAGGGGCTTGCCACACTTGCCAGTTTGAGGGTGGTTCATCAAAATCGGTGATTCTGAGCTCCCCTTGTGATGGCTGTTCAGTTTATACATTTAAGCCCTTTTTGGTGTCAGTTACAGATCCAAGAACATTTGGGGACACATTTGGATGTTCCTGATCTTGGGACAACTTTCTTTGAACTTAGCTTTTAGGCTTCATAAGCAGTACTAAATTCTTTATATGTAAATTCTTTCTATTTCTTTATGTTCTATATCAAGGGCAAATGAAAAGTTATTTTATTCTTTTTTAATCTATTGAGTCAAGGTACAATTACTGCAAACTTTGCTCTATGTGCACCAGCTAATAAAGATTAAGTTTCTTACAGCACTGCATATTTTCTAAATGAAAGCACTCCCTCCTGCTCATGAAGGTCAATCTTTTTTCAGGATCAGGGTGGGAAGGGAACAGCACAGATGGGGCTGACCCACACCGAGTCACCGGGACGTCTGTTCCTGGCTGGTCTGGGCACACAAGTTCCACACTGCCAGAAAAGGTAGGAAGCTCTGGCTGACACTGTTTACACACAAGTGTTTGTGTAAATATTGGGAAATAGGTACCAATTTAGCTAAATATTGGCAGTTCTACTAATGGCAGTATTTGGGCTCAGGGTTTAAAGAGCTGAACACAGTCTGTGCTCTACAGACAGAGCTGGTCAATTAGCAGCCCTGGGCATGGAGGCTTGGTGGGTTCTTGGCTGTCTAAATATGACTCCTCTACTATTCTTTAGTTGCTTTGAGCCTCTGACTCCCATCCTTTTGAAATAACCCAGCTTGGATTTTCCAGTGCATGTATTCTGGGAAATTCAATTATTCTAAAACAAAGCACAGTTTTAATTCAAAGGAGGAAGAGCTGGCCTGACATAACTGGCACCAGTGAATTCAGGAGAGACAGAGCTGCTGCAGTGTCATCCTTGATATCTTCTCTTTCTTCTTAATCCTTTCATTCTGTTTACCAGGCTTGTGGCAAATGAAGTCTGTTGTTTTGCTGTCAAAAAGTTTCCTTAAAAAAGCTGGTAGCGTGAAAGCAATTCAAATAGTGACTGCAGCCTTTTGAGCCTCCTGTTAATTCAGTGAGGGCTGGAGCTAGGAAACATTTTCTTTGACATATGTTTCTTTGCTGTATAATCATCTGTGGGGCTTGCTCTCCAAGACAGAAAAGTCAAATTTCTGACACTTATCCACAAAGCATAAGGAAAATGTATTTATTTATTTACAGTTACACATTTGCAATGATAAGCTGGTTGTGCCGGCCAACAAGGAAGTAAAATTCAATTTGATATGTGCAATCTGCATGATGTGGAAATCCTTTGTGAGTATCCCTGGCCTTGAATTCAGATTCATCCTGAGCCTTTCGATATTTCCTCCATTAGCTCCATCATTCCCACAGTCAAAGCTGGCCCAGGCAGGAGCCCAGAGAAACCAGGACATGGCTAATTGAGTTTTCCAAGCCTATTTCTGTGGAAGGCATAAGGCTGCTCTGTAGAAGTCCTACTTTAGCTCCTGAGACTTCATCAATCTATCCAAGAGGAACATGGGCAGAGGCTCAGGAGGAAGTAGGACCAGCTCTGGGGAGCTCAGCACAGAGCATGGCTGGCCATGGAACAGGGATATCCCCTGCAGGTCAGTGCAGCATTTCCACTGGAGAGGGACCAACTTCTGGGGAAAAAACAGTCAGGGCTTTGATTTGGCAGGCAGTGGGATGTAGTTGCATCTCCTGAGCCACCAGGCTCTCAGAAAAGAAGCTATTGGTGCTGATGACAAAGGTTTATCATAGCTGTGGATTTTCTCTTCCTTTCTTTTATGCATTGGGGTTATGCCTCCATATTTTGCATATCTCACTTTTCAGATCCCTGAAGATCTATTGCCCACAGCAATACTATTAATATTAATAGCAAAAGATCACATTCTTGTCTGTTGAAGGCAAGAAGTTCTTTCATGCTCTTTTAGGGATTGCTGAGCACTAATTGACTTTTATGTAACACCAGTTCAATGCTCCTGATTCTATTGTGAAGGGGAGCTGATGCACAGAGAATCACTTTGCAAACTTCTGGCCAGAGATAAGCAAGGTGAACTCCCACTCAATGAAAAGTGTTGTACGATGTACAGTAACATTTCAGTGGGAAGCCCTCACACAGTAAATTACATAGCACTCCTAACTCTTAAACAAAATGTACTTTTCAGTACTCAGGAATTTCACAGTGGATACATAAATTTAAGCAACCTTTAAAATTCTTCTTCCTGTACTCATGTGGGTGTGAAAAGTCAGAATGGGAATTTCTTTTGCAATCATGTCAAGTGAGAAAGGGAAGTTGATACATATTTATATGCATACACATGCATAAACACTGTTTAGCTGTTTCAATTTGTACCTCAGTAAAAAACTCTCTGACTATGAAAATTTTGTTTCCAGTGTCTAAGAATGAAATCTGTCTTAGGAAATCAGCAATCTGTAGGAAATCTGCCATTTATCTTTGAAGGCTCCTCAGTGCCATTATAGACCTGATCTCTTAGTGACTCTTTTTTGTCTAAGCACCCAAACCCCTCACTCAGAGGGGTTTTCACTTTTTTATCATTACTGGTGATAAAATAGCTGAGGGGTTTTTTGATGCCTTCAGTACAAATCCTTCTCACTTAACACCTCATTTCTTTTATCATCCTAATAAAAAAGAGGCAGGATTTCCACTGAGTGTTGCCAATTCCTCAGCTCTTCTGCCCATTGCTGGATCTGTACCTGTGGTCCAATCCCAGGCATTAAGTGACCTGCCATTGATCATAACACTGTAATTGTCTTTTCTGGTGCTGCTCAGCATCACTTCCTTCCTACTTAGCAAACAAAGAATCCCCCAGGGTCTGCAGCTCCTCAGATCTTCGCTCAGGGGGAAGAACATCAGGTACAAGGACCCTGCAGACTGGGACACCTGGGGATGTTCCTCTTGAGTTGTTCCCTGAGAACCATGAGCCTGAATGCAAATGTCCTCAGGCAAGTCTGGAATATCTTCTGCCCCTGAGGACAGGCAGACCTAAGACATGGGATGAATTTAAAGTTTGAATTGACTCTGCTTGAGGTCAAGAAAGTGAAAAGAGGGAGTGAAAGAGAATTGTTTTTCTTGTGAGTCACAGGTGCTACGTGTCCGGTGATTAAACACAAAGAGCTAGAGCTGGTAATTTATGAATATATATTTGATCTTTCTGCTGCTGAAACCCAAAAGTTTCAGGTGACTCAATTACACAACGTGGTTCTGATGACCTGAGAAGCACCAGCTGGATAAAAGCAAAAGAGCTTTTTTTGAGAAAAAGGCTGTATTACCCAGATGTGAGTCAGACAACACCAAGGCACACAGCTCATGAGCCTAAGGAACAACAGACAAGGTCAGCTATTACCTGCTAAGGACAGGCAAATCACACAAGAATCTGAGAATATCAGCTCCTCCCTCACCTGTCTGTACCATGGAGCTCCCAGGCAGGCTGCCAAGTGGGAGGCAGCTGCTGGAGTACTCACATCATAATACTTAAATGTCAGAATGGTTTGGAATTATAAATGACATTTTGTAACTCTAAAGGTGTTGCTCCCAGTGTTCTGGAAGTGCTGCACTGGCAGCTTAAGGATTGACCACATGGGTCAAAAGTTAAAAACACTTGGGTTCAAGACAGCATGATTGCATTACACCCATTTTGTACCACGAAAAAAAATCTCAGCCAGCCATCTCTGCACCTCTGAAACACCAGTTTCACCAGCCTGAAAGCTTGTTCTGAATCGAATCATCTGCAAGAAGGAATTGAAATCGAAGGAAATATGATTGAGAGCTGAAAACTGTTTAGAGACGTTTTATTTGATGTCCAAAAAACCAAAAATTCACAGTAAGGATGAAAAAGTGTGTAACTTCAACAAAGGCAAGCTGAGATCATAGAGGAAGTTAGAAAAAAAGCAGCAGAGAAGCTGTAACAGATGGAAAGCAGGCGACTGTGAAAATTGTTAGTATATATTAGCAGCTAGGAGCTATCTATGAGATGAGAGAGGCTAAATGACACTAGCAGGAAGTTTTGAGCAGCTGAGCTGCAGGAACTGATAAAAATGACAGATATGCTGAGATGTTATTGTATGAAGTGGGGAGAGGGACCAGTGGTGATGCAGTGAAGATGAAGCTGAGCTGGCAAGAGAGGCTTCAGGTCCTGCCCCTCATCCTGGGCTGGTTCCTGGGTTTTACCTGATAGCTCGTTCTGTGATGTGTATAAACAGTGTGTCCAGCCCCAAGGGCACTTCTCCCTGAAGGATGCACTGACTGCTAAGCCACCCACCTGTCCCTCCTTAAAAATCTGCCCTGGGAATCTCTTCTGTCCTTTGGGTCCATGACTTCTCTTCATTCTATGAATGTTCATTTGCTTTGGTCTATGGCAGAAAAGCATTGATGTGATGAACAACTGCCAGCTTCCAGAGAGTCTGGCTTGGGAGGTTTGAGTTGAAGGTGGAGGAGGAAGAGGAGCTGTGAAGGATTTGTGCTGCTTCCCGTGCTACTGCACCAGCTGAGTCACAAAGGATGGATGCTGATGCCGTCTCTCCCTCCTGCTGCTATGCTTTAAAATAAAGCAGTTAACAAATGCTGTTGCTGCATCCTGGGCACGATTTGAGCTGGGACTAGGATGCAGCCAGTTTGTGGCTACTCTAGTTGATGTGCAAGGATGACAACATGAGAGCAAAGGGAGAGCTAGGGGCTGAGGGGAGAGAGGCTCTGTCATATCCAGCTCCTGGAGCATCAGTCCTGAGCAGTCAGCTCAGGTTTGGCTGGAGTCAGTCACATTTACTGTCACTGTAGATGTGACCAGTGTATCAAGGCTGCAGCACTATAAGACCTGCTGGTGGCTTTAGCAAGCGAGACAAATCTCATTTTGAGTGTGCACAGCTATCTGTGTCTATATACATATATATATGTGCATGTGGGAGTAGCTGCAGAAAAGCATGAACATACAAAGAGAACAAGCATATATATGTATATACACTCAGAATCATTGCAGGCTCTTTTTTCATCACGGAGAGACTGGGAACTCAAGTAAACGAAGTCTTTAGGCAAGAACAGAGGAAAACAATCTGGAAGGGAACCCACAAAATAATTTCACATCCGTTATAAAGCCATGGAAGCCAGCTCAATTCATTAAATACATATGTCTGGCACTAACCCAGCAGTGTAGGCATAGACAGAGGAGAGGCACGTCTGGTTTATGCAGAGACAATAAACACAGAAACACAGCTAACACAATCAACACAGAAAGCTGCTGTCCAAGAGGCAGCCCAATCCTGTCAGCAGTGTCAGGGTTAGTGACATTTTCTGTTTCAAGCATTCAGGGAATCTCACAAGAGAGAGCCTAATCAGATGAGAGTATAAACCCTCCAGGTAATAAACAAGGTAAAGATACAAATCTGGTCCTGCTGTCCTACTCTGCTGGCAGAGCTCTCGTTGGGAAATCTTTTTCTTTCCGTCTAAATTGATCTAAGTGGAGCTGCATTGCTAAAGGATTACCATGGAGAAGAAACCATTTCCAAACTGACAAAACTGTGGAATTGGTTCAATAGAGAGACCTGACTCAATTTCTGCCTTAACTCCAGGATCCTTCTTGGAGGCCTGGCTGCCCAAGAGTGCAACACCTCACTCTGCTGCTGTATCCGAGGGCATAGCTGTGATGTTCAACCACTCTCTCATAGCACAGCTACATTCAGACTCCTAAGAGAGGTTCAACTCATTAATTTAATGTTTATTTTCTGTCTGTTTAACAGTGGTCTTCACTACAGCCACTCTTAGGACATCCTTAGGTTTTCTGGAAGTCTCTGGCTCTCCTCCCTTGCTGGATACCTTTGGCAGTACCAGAGGTTGCTATTTACTGCTATTCGTTCAGAAGACCTGCCCATGCAAATAGTGCATAAAATGATAAAAGATTCAGTAAGCTTTCAGAAAGAGAACATTATTCATTTGCTCAGAAACATCTGGACATTTCAGGAGTCCTCCGAAATTTATGGAGTCTACTCAACAAACCTAAGTTTTTACTCAGGGGTAAATAAGCCATTCTGAGGGCTTTGCCAGGCATCTTCTCTCCCTCTCCTGTCTCTACACACAATGAATAATGCATCTTTCCAGCTCACGAGCCAGCAGCATTAGCCCCTTGTTTCCTTTTGGATATTTTTAGGAGCTGCTGCTCCCGGTGCCAGAGGGACAAGCACTCTCAGCCTGGCAGGACACAGGCGATGCAGTGAAGATCCCCTCTGCCCCATCATCCCTTCCCCTCTGGGGAAGGGGCTTCAGCCCCCCAGGCAAGAACCCTGGGCTGCCAAAAATAGCCCAGCTGTGCTCCTTGCCCAGGAGCTGCTGCTGCTGCACGAGGTCAGCCACGGAGACAGTGCTGCAGCCCGAACCATAGAAAGCTGGCAGGGGAGGAAGTTTTTCTTATTTAAAACTGCTGCTGCCAAGAGAGAAACTGAAAGTCCATCTGAGAAGAGGTCAAGAGCTGAGCCAAACCTTCTGGAACAAGAAGAGGTTGGAAATATATGCCAGGAACTAGAGCAGCTCTATGAACACTTCCCAACAGGAAAATGAAAAGAGAAAGAAAAAGAGAAAGAAAAAGAAAAAAAGAAAAAGAAAAAGAAAA
>VYXF01012763.1:2257-17221 GCA_013397295.1 Polioptila caerulea | reverse complement strand
CAGTGCCTGTGCTCTGTGTGAGGCTCAGCTTTGCCCTGCAGAGGAGGAGGAGGCTGGGGGTGTCTTTGAAGGCAGGATCAAAGCAGTGAGGAGCTGTGCACTCCTATGATTCCTCAATGGACATTTTGTGTGCTCGCTGTGCTCCTGCCTGGCTGTCACACCATGGAGTGCTCAGGCTCTAAAAGCATTCCCAGCTTCCAAGCCCCTCACTGCCAGCCCGTTCCTTTGTTCCCCTGAGCTCATCCTTGGTCCCTCCTGCTCATGGGGGACATTCCAGCTGCTCCCCCGAGCATCCTCGGGCAGGACCACGCCCTGTGCTGCCTCCTCCAGGGTACCACGGGCAGGGCTGGCACAGGGGGGAGCCTCGGCTGTCCAGCCTCAGGCTGGCCCTTCCCATCTCCCCTTGGAGAGCACAAATGGCCTTTTTTGGCTTGGAAACCCCTTCCTGGAACATGCAGAGGGACCAGTCCTGCTCCTGTGACAGCTCTTGTCTGTGAGGCAAAAAGACAACACAGTTCATATCCATTGGTCAGCTCCTCTTTTCTCTGGGTGCTTTGGGGATCAGAGGTATCTGATGCCCAAGGGTTTTTTATGAAGATAATTGCCTTGACTTACCAGTGTGTGAAGAACTTCAATGAGAAAAAAAAATAATGTTTTAAAGGCAAACAAACAAATAAACCATCTGATAATATAAACTGGATATTCAGATCAGCTGAATATTTTCGTTGAAAGAATTTTCCTCTAGTATTTTATTTTATTTTATTTTTTGTGGTTTTCCTCTGGAATTTGCAGTGGAAAAAAGCCCTATAAAGTAAAAAGCATTGAAATTAAAGTTTCTGCATGTAACATACTCAGAATATTCAATTTTTAATGCAGAATTTGCCTTTTCAAAGCACTGTAATTTTATTTTCAAATTAATTTAATTTCTTATGTCTGACAAATTTGTATTATTTATTTACCTGTCAGTAATGATATACTACAAACTCATACTGGATTTTGGTAAAGAAATACATCAAAAAAAACCCTCTGATGTTTGCAAGTAAGAAAAAAAATCTGGTTTAAAGCATGTTTTTGAAACAAATTTTGAAATGTGAGTGTCTAAGTTTGAAATGCAAAGTCAGTTTGAATGACTAACTCCATCCAACATTTTCACAGCACAGCTTTCTTCCTTTCAGCAAGGGGAACAGGCGCCACAGCTGACATGGGAGGGAAGTAGAAAATTCTCCAAAGAATAACATTTTAATTCATCTTGAAATAAACATTGAGGGTCTGTGACTGACTCCTGTAAAGGTAGAGAAAAAAATACCATAAGAAGATGAACAGAAGCAGTAAAAGCTATCTATTGCAAAGTATCATGATGCTGTTACATTGCTATCTGCCAATCAGCAAGTAAAAATTCCTCCTATGACAAAACTGTAAATGCCACAAAAGCACCATATTTTCTGCTTCGTTTATTGGAGGGGAAAAAAATGTGTAAACTTGGGATTAATATGAAAAAATCTTATAAACTGGGCATTTGTATAAAACTCTGAGAAGGGAGCTGGGAGCTGCCCCATTTCTCTGGGGACAGTCTTAAGGATTATTTGGATGATCATAGTATTTTAATTGGTAGAATTGTTTTCTTTTTTCACAGAAAAAATGATTCCAATGTACTGATCACTCACCTGTTGGATCTAATGCTTCATGATTGCCTGGAGCACTATGGGTGTTCTATTTTGCTAAAAAATACACTCCTAATCAGTCCTCTTTGTTAAGACTTACATATCCTGACTGAAGAACTGAAAAATTGTAAGGAAAGCAAACTTTTTGTGTCTCAGTTATCACCAAGTCCTGTAGCTACGGCAGGTGGAAAGTGCTGAAACATCAGCTTGTGGCTAAGTCTTGCTTAGTAAATGCTTTTGAAATGGTATGTCAGAACCTAAGTGTCATTGGAACCCAGTTCTCTGAGTTTAATTTATATAAACACAATACAAAAAACTTCAGACACACATGAGGAGACAGGAGGGATAGTGGGCAGCCCTGGATGGGCTGCAAGCACATCAAGTTTTTGTGCTGAGTAGCAAGAGTAGCACTAAGAAGCAGGTCATTGCCAAATGTCCCCTCAGAGGCACAGCTCTGGGGATGCACAGCCTCCACCTTTCTCAAAATTAGAGGCAGAAAAGCTTAAATGGTGCTTTGAACAATGCCAGGCTCCATCTTCTCTGGTCTGTGTAAGATCCTTACAAAGCAGCAGGGAACAGGTGAAACTGGGATCCTGCTCTGACTCAGCTGCTCTCACTGCCTTCACTGCTGTTTCCATCTCCCTGCTGCTGGAAGCACCCTGCACACCCAGACAGCTTCTCATTACATAACATATTCCCCCAGAAAGTTTGACAACATCCCTTGGCTTCTAAAAACAGCACCATCTCTGCATTCCTCACAAAAAGTGGATGGTACAGGGATGCAGGGAGCCCCACCTGCGCTCTCTGTGCTGCGCCGCTGCCCTGGGGCTCCTGCTGGGACAGCAAACCCCACTTCTGCCCAGACACACTGCTGGGGCCGTGCCAGCTCCTGCAGCCTGCCAGGAGCTATGGGAACAGAGCTGGGGCTCCCTGGGGAGGGCTGAAAACCTATTGAAATAGAGATGCTAAAGCTATCAGCAGGAAAGGGATGTGAGTGCAATCTTCTGTTCGCTTTCAGAGAGAATATTGACCTAAAATTTGTATTTTGTTTCAGCTGGCCATACATGTTTCTAAAACAGTTTAAGACTTGCCTAATATTTGCCTTCAACCTGAATATTTTAGTCCACTCTCACAGTCCTTAGAGAATCACAGAATCAAGGTCATCCACCAGTCCAAGCACCAACCCAGCACCACAATAATCACCCCTAAACCCAGGTGCCACATCCAGAGTCCTCCTGAACACTTCCAGAGACAGCGACCTCACCAACTCCCTGGGCAACTTATTCCAATGCCTGACCACTCTTCCAGTGAAAGGTTTTTTCCTAATATCTAATCAGAACCTCCCCCAGTGCAACTTAAGGTCATTTTCTCCCATCCTTTCACTTGGAACAAGGCAGAAGGGACCAACCCCCACCTGGTTGGAACCTTTTTTCAGGTAGTTCTATAGATGAGGTCCCTCCTGAGACGTCTCATCTCCAAATTGAAATAATCCAGTTAAGTTCTTTTTAACCATCTTCTGAACATTTAGGTAAATGTCAAGGTATTTTATGCTCAGTAATTTGAAGAATTGAAATTATCCACTTTGAAAATACAGAAATGGAACTCTTAAGAATAGTTCCAAAAGTATGGCTGACTATTCTTTCTACTGAATCTAATCACTGAATACTTCCTTACCTAGAAATATAGTTCAGTGCTCTTTCCCCACCTGTTCCCCTTTTTCCTTTAAGAAAAGAAATTGGAGTCCTCAAGTTCCTCAAAATATATTGATTGCCCTGCGTCTGTATATCTAATTCATTTCCACAGATGATTTATTTTTTTCTCATAGTTTTACCAAAACCCCAAATACATGGGAGAAAGCATTTAGAGGCCCTGTTGGTCCTGCTGTCTGGAGTGCTGCTGTCTGATGGATCTCTAGGCTGCCTCATAGTTTTAGCTCTCTGGGCTGTGCTTTCCTGGGCCACAGCTCACCATGGAGCGTGTGCCCAGTGCCTCCCCGAGCCACTGCCAAGCCTCTGCCGTGCTGCTGTCACTGTGCATGCCCGAGTTTGGGGTCAGGGAATGGTTTGGTGCTCAGTGGATCCTGGGGCTCTGAGGGCTGCAGGTTCTGCTGGCAGCCTGGGATGCAGCCCCAGCCATTCCCTCGCTCCCGCTGCTCTGGGGGCTCCGTGTCCGGTCTCGAACTTCAGCCCTGGTGTGGGATCAGTCCCAGCCATGAGAGGGGGCCCTGAAGGGACTCTGTGGGACAGAGTCTGACCCCTTGCCCTTGGGCAGTGGCTGAAGCTCCTGCACCTCTCCCAAGAGCACTGTGACCTCCCTCCCCATGGCCTGGCCTTTCTCCTCACCACCTCACATTCCCAGCTGGAGGGAACACCTCATGTGTCAGAAAATAAATGTAATTCCTTGTAATTACTGCTTGTAATTCTGGGGAAGTGCCTCTTTCTGCAGCCCAAAAGAGGGGAACAGCATAGCTGTGGCCATGCCCATCCAATGTGTCACACCTGCTGCTCTGCCATCCCACAGCCCCTGCCAGTGCCCTCCCCTGGCACCAGCACAGCCACCACTGCTTCTTGGCAGGTCATTCCATTCCAGGCTCTGTCCTGAAAATATCTTCATTGCAACTTCTGACTTGTTTTTTAAATAATTGTTAGCTTGACAGAAAGTAGGGAAAAAAAAAAAAAAAAGATATTAAAATCCAGGATCTGTCTTATTCATTTCCACTTGCAAATAAAAAGCACTGTGGAAACACTACCCAAGCAGAACAGAGATTTATTTTCAAGCATGTGAACAGTTTAAGGTCATTTACTTAAAATTACATTCAAGAAACAACAGTGATGCTTCTGCATTACTCTCTCCCTTTAATGCCATTCTGCATCTAATCCGTCTTACTGCTCAATAGAAATAGCTTACTCCCACATCTGAGGAGAGAGTTGGGCTGGAGCCTGCATCTCAAACACCCTCCTGTCACCGGCAGGGAAAGCCATTTTTAGATCTCCCATTCCAAAGAAAGGTCAGTCACTATTCTAAACAATGGAAGGAGAAAATAGTCAGTCCACTTTACCCTTTCTCCAGCTTTTAAAAGGAAAACAAACAAACCAGTCATCAGTGCCAAGGTAATTTCCAGTATTTTAATATAGCTACACAGAATCAACAGACTCTGGCAGTAAGATTTTTTTCCTCAAGATGTGATCATACATTTCAGACAACTGTGCAGCAGCGCCGTGAAAGGACATCAGATAAGAAATACAGCTGGTTCAAATCTGCATTTCAAGTTCCTAACAACATTTTTCAGGGGAAAAAGAAATCCTTCTTCAGAAAATAGGTATAATAAAAACTTCAACAACAGTGTGTCAACACAAAGCAGATGCTCAGTTTTGATTTTATATGAATTCATCCAGGAGGTTATGGGGAAGTGTCCTTCAGGGTGTGGTAATTGGAAAAGACAAGTCCTCCGAAGCTGTATTCCCAAGGTTGGACCAGTATTTTCGTTTCTTCCTCTCTCCCCTCAGGCTCTGGGAAGCCCATGGAGAGCAGCCCTTCCCCTCAGCCAGAGAAGGTGGGTGACCCACAGAGTTCCTTGGGTGCTGGTGGGAATTCACAGGGAAGAGTCACCCGCAATTTGTGTTTTAAGGTGCCCAAGGTTTCCAGGCAGCTGCAGCTGAGCTCAGGAATTGGCCAGTGGAAGATCTCCAGCACCTCTACAGCCACTTCTTGTCCCCCTTCATTAAAACTTTCCCAGTCAAGCTTTCAAACTAACTTATTTTTTGTTTGAGGCCTTGGCTTTTTTTTTTTTTTTTTTTTTTTTAATGCTTTCTGCCAGCCTCCTCTAAGGTTTTGGCGCAGGTGATGGTGAAATTACCCAGCACTTTGCTCCTTGCAGAAGAGGCATAATGTGATTCCATAGCCAGTAGCAATGAAAAGTCAGTCTGAATTAGCAGTGGCAGAGGTTTTTGAGTGGCAGAGTGAGAGGGGGATGTGGTGGAAATGCTCTGTCATTGTGGCTTGGGCTGAGAGTGTGTGGACACAATTCTTGCCAGACACAGAACAGAGCTTGTTATTCAACATATAAAATATTCCATATGAGCACTAAGAATACAAAAAGGAAATCCATCACAGCTATATCTATAGTGGTATTAAACATTTTTTGTATACTTCTAAAGGAGCTTAATAAACCTGAAGACAAAGAAAGAAAAGTTCCATTTTGGGTAATAATTGGAAATAATTTTGCAGGTTTAGGGTCAGAAAAATGGGAAAAATAAAAAGTACAGACTGCTCAGCCTGAAGTTTTGTATAAGATGATTTTTGTTTTGCATTATGTAATCAAATAAACACATCACAACATTATCACTTGGGGCTTGAAATGCAGCGAATGTCCCTGGAGCTCCTTTGATGCCACCTGCCACAGAGGAAACATCTCCCTCGTGGCTCCAGGCTCCAGGCCAGGTGAGGTAAACTAGCACTAAAAATTCCTTTCTGGTCTGATGCTATGAATATATAAATATATAAACCAGCCTGATTTGCTGTGAATGCTCTTGGACACAGTGGCTGAGGGCACCTCTATGGCAAATATCAGCTCTGCTGGGCACTGAGCAACCTTCACTTGGACCTCACCTCATCACCTCTGCCATCCAGGCTTGTTAATTAGGTGCTTTTTCCCCTTCAGTTCTTATACAGAGCCCAGCCAGTAAAGATGCAGCTTCTTTATGTGTGCTGTTCAAATAAATTACTCCTGAGGATGAAAGCAGGACAGTTGCAGGGAATTTTTAGTATTTGGGAGGATATTTAAATTCTGGTCAAGTTTGGGTTCTTAAATATGTATCCTCCTTTCTTCTACAGCATGTTCTGAATATTGTCTTTATCCTTTCCCCTATATTATTACAAAAAATATTTCGGTTTTATTTTCCCCCCCACTTTTTAGCCATAAATAGCCACTCAAGTTATTAGATACCTCAGCATGCAGTGAGTTGTGATCCTGAATTTATATGCAATACTGGTGTATATTCAGTATAAATAAAATTGTAGTTTCAGCTATCATTTTGTAAATAAAGAGTGCTAAGCAGGAAAGAATTAGACAGGAACCATTTCTACTTAAAATTGCCTTTATTCTGGGCTCTAGATCAGCAAGTCAGCCTGGGCGTTGTGTGTAGGGGTGCCACCACCTGCTCTGTCCCAGGAACATCTCACCTGCTAGAGCTGAGCAGCCTGGCCACTGCCTCGGTGGCAAATTACAGCAGAATTTAGCTCTGGATAGACTCCACAAAGTAAATTTATTCAAACCATTTCATATTGAAAAGCCTGATTACCATTTACCATATGACGCCTTTCTATCACTTCAGCAGTATCAAAAGGCTTTATTGTAGATGAGATCAAATAAATATAGCAAAACCATGAAAAAAGAACAGAGTCATATCCTGACTGATAGCATGCTCCTACAGACTATTGCTACCAACTGAGAGTATGTGCTAATATTTTTATGAGCCATCATTACCAAACATAACTGAAGCAGGCTGGAAGAAAACAGCAGCCTAGAAAGTGGTGTTTAAGAAAGCCCTGGGAAAGGAAAAGAACAGAAGAGGAGAGCTGCTGAGCTGAATCAGCATGTGGGCTGTAGCTGGAACAAAAGGATTCTTCAGTTCATGCCAAAAATACTCATCAGCACTGCTGGGCTTTTTTAAGCTTAACATTCATAGGTGACTTTTCTTCTTTTCTTGCTTCTGAGCAGTCTTGTGGGAAGCTGCACTGGCTCAGGTATGGGTGGCTGTCAGAGCCCTCACTCTCTGCTCACTTCAAGGGTTTCCTTTGGAGAGGAGCTGTCTGCTCAGGGAGCAGGGCAAGGGCTGCCCCCGAGCTTCTGTCATGTCTCAGGACCACCTCCAGGCTCTTCTCCAAGGGACTCCTTGCTTCTGAATATGGTCCAGCCCTTCCTCTCCCTTCTCAGAGCTGGCAGGACCCCAAGACAGCTCAGCAAAGATCAGCATCTGCTGAAGATCCCAGCTGCAGAGGGATCTTCCATCTCAGTGGGGTATGACCACAGTCTTTAGGGAACTCACTACAAAGCATTACATATGATTAAAATGACCAAAAAACCCACTAGTGACCAAAAGATTATTTTCCTTAGTCTGAAGGACTCCTTATTGTAGGGAGCCACAGAGTCCAGAAATTTTAAAAGCCTCAGAAAAGATCAGTTATATGTATCACCAAAAAAGGGGAAAACAAATCATTGTACTGAAGAAATGCAAAGAATCTTCTCAAGTTTCAGGTTTAAGTGAAGATTTAAGAATCAGGGACTAAAAAGAATTTTGCCAGGGAGACAAATGTGGCACTTACCTACCTGAGCAGGGTGGGTGATGGCAGAGCTCACACCCACTGTGCATTCTGTGGGGCAGCCTGGAGGAAATCCCTGCTGTTGGCAAACCAAGGACCACAGCAACAAAATGCAGAAATTCTACGTGCAAGGCTGATTATTTTAAGGTGTGGACAGGAAAATGTGCATGCCTGAGTCCTCTGGGAATGGCTTTCCTGGGAAGGCTGTTGGGGAGGAATGATGCTGCTCCTGCACGACCTGCCCCATGTGTTGGTGTTTAGCAAAGCTGTGGGAAGCAGGCCTTCCCTGTAAAGCTGGGGCCAAGCTTGCATTTCTCAGCACTTCAAAGAGCATCACCAAAACAATCTTTTAGAACCTCAACGCATTTGTTACCTTGCCGATCCTAAACAAGAGAGATCTAAGGAGGAAGCAAGCTGAACAATGTAAAAAAATTACACTATATACACTTGTAAAAATCAAAGTGACCTTTTATTTATCAGTGAAAATTCCAGTTTTTGCATCTGAGCAATTTAATAATAATAAAACAATAATTTCAGCCTCCAAATGTATTTGCTTTTAGGAAATGAAACTAGTTTTTTAGTTGTATAACAGTTCCCTGGGAACAAGCTCAATCTCTGAGCTTGTTGAAATCACATTTACATGAAACATTTGCTCATTTAGGGGCATTTAATTACTTCAGGAGCATGAAATATAAAAATTAATATATCCATATAGAAAAGTTGAGAGCAAATCATGCCCTTTACTTCATGGCTTTGCTGATTATGGGTCAGTAGTGAATTAGATTGGGCTTTAATTCTTCCCCAGCATGAAAGGGATTCAATCAGTTACACCATGAGCTGATATTATTAATGCAATCATGGCTTAAAAGAAACCAGCCCTAAAGGGAGATGCCAAAATGAATTCTTCATGTAGTAACAAAGGAAGGCAGCAGACTCCTTCACAGCGAGTCACGTCTGCACTGAGCACAAGCCTGACGTTTCATAAGCCTCCAAACAAGTCTGCTGTGAATCTTCCATTTCTATTTGTACATCCAACTCTGGCTAAGGGCTCCACAGGTGTCCAGAGCATCACTAAAGGAAGGTATTAGATTCAGTATGACACTGAGTTGCAAACTTCAATGGGGAAAGAATCAAATTGTGAATTATTTCATAATATAGCCACCACTCAGGCATTTAGGTACTTTTCCATCTTAATTAAAAGGCAAAAAATTGCAAAAGGCTTCAAGGAAACATTTAAGGTTTTGTAATCAAAGCATAAAATTAATCTATGGAACAAATTACTGCATAGCAAACTAATGATCTTTTCAGAAGAAAGCAGTGAAAGGCTCTGAAAAAAAAAAATAAAATTAGGTTTTCTGTTTCCCTCTCCCTACAAAAATGTTGGATTTTTTGAGTCCAGTCCCACTAGTGATGTGCAAGAGGGCAGCACATCCCCAGCCACACCAGTTCTCAGGCTGGCACACATCCTGCCAGCGTCCCCTTCTCCCACTGCAGCACTTTCCAAATCAAATCAACCCACAGAGGCTGTAATGAGGTGATTACAGCAATGACAGGCAGCTGTGGAAAAGAGGCCTGGGAGGGCTGTGGAGAGGATGTGTGTCCATCCTCCTGTCCCTGGGCAGACTGGGGCTCCCTGGGGTCCAGGAAGCCTTGGGAATGGCAGGGACTCATTAGCCCACTTGTACCACCCCAGGGTCTGAAACTGCAGAATCCTGATTTATGGGTAAAGTGGTTTGGGTCAGAACAGAGATTTTTAAAGTGTACTTGTCAATTATTTCCTCCTCCTGCTGAGTTTTGTTGAGCAGGACTCAAAGCATTAATGGAGCAGGACTTTCATCATCAAAAGATATGAAAATTCACATCAATAGAACTGTCTGATCAGCATTTGCTCTTCAAATATGAGTAAGAATGTTTTATTGCATGATAATAAAGCAATAGCAATGGCCAAGGTGTATAAACATTTCCCAGGCATTCCTTTAGGATGCCATGCACAAACTGTCAGCAGCTGCTCCATAATGATCTCGTGAGCCCATGAGTACAGGGCCTCCTGCTCCAAGACAATATTTCACAATGAGGAAGACATTAGCTGTTTATCTGTATTAATATTATGAAATGGCTTATGGCTAGACTACAAAATTAACAAATTGGTTATAATCTGGGTGCCAGAGCCTTTGGGAGCAATGGTCAGGCTTCTGCTGACCTTCACTGAAAAAAATCCAGGTTTCAAGACACCACTGGGTGATCTGCAGAGAGCAGGCTATAAAGGTGTGTGAAGGGATTGCAAAGCATTTGTGTTTCATTTTAAAAGGTGTGGAAAATCACATTACTGCAGAGTCAGCTAAATGCACATGTGCCATTTGACTGTTCAAAAATCAAGGTTAACTTACATTTAGGAGATTTTTCTGTAGGCTCCATACAGGCACACGTTTCTCTACTGTTCAAAGGTTATGGTTCCTTTGCTGGTTCCTTTTCTTGTTGGTTGAAGATTTGAAACATATCCAAGAGTATTTTTTCCCATTTGTGACTTAAGTCTTTCTCATAGACAAAACTTAAAGACATAATTTTCTTTTAAAAAAATTCTTTACTACCTATATTTATTTGCTATATTTATATATCAGCTAATCTTCATGTTTTGAACAGTCTGACCTGTTTTCTCTCAAAGCCATGGAAAGCTTTCCCCTTGGGCTTCTAGCAATCCCAGACACTTATCACTTTCTTTGCAGTACCAATTTTTCTGTGATAAGATAGATCTCTGTTTGGGATAGCTAAATGTGATAGATATTTGTTAAGTACTTCTTTGAGATAAAATACGATTTATTTTCCCTCTTTAATTTATAAAATGTAAAATGGCAAAGCTCCTAACTTGCCTTACCTGCTGAGCCACTGAAAGAGATGAGAGCATAAATATCTATGACATCCACATTATTACCAAATACATTCATTAACAGCAGTGCTATCACAGCAAATACCAAGTGAATTGACAGTGACAAGGCAATAAATTAAAGTGTTTATACCTTTTTCTCTGCTTACAAATAGCAGAGTTATTCCTGACCTTTGATGTAAATCTTAATGATCTCTGGTAAATCAAATATGATACTGTTAGAATTCAGTGCCACAGCTGAGACCTTTTCACCCTGGAGATGCAATATCTTCTAAGAATTTCTTTGTGGATTACGTTAATTATCATCCATACCTCATGAAGGATTAATATCCATAGGAAATTATCTCATTTCCATTGAAAACTTCCCAGTTTACTCTCATGGACTCTGATAATGAGTTACATGATGTAAGTTGTCTGTAAACTCACCACTGTCTCCTGATTCCTGGGCAGTCCCAGCAAAGGGCTGCTGCCAAAACATCTCTGGGCTCTTCATGTCTCAGATGGGTTCCAGCGGGCCGAAGATCCCTGAAGGAGGGATTCTGAAGCAAAAGAA
The DNA here is from genome assembly GCA_013397295.1 of Polioptila caerulea. Lineage (NCBI taxonomy): Eukaryota > Metazoa > Chordata > Aves > Passeriformes > Certhiidae > Polioptila > Polioptila caerulea. The sequence goes on along the minus strand of VYXF01012763.1, from coordinate 5,805 downwards.
AGAGCAGTTTCCAGTTTTTTATGCATTTTGTGTATTTAACCTTGTAGAAGAAGAGAAATTGTGTATACCAGTCAGGTTGCAGGCTTCATCCTTTTCATTTTGTTAGCTGAACTTACTGTCTTGCTCTGTGTCAGTAAGGAATTACTTTTCCAAGGAGCAGATCTCAGACTTTCTCTCATAGAAAATCCTGAAACAGAGGTGCTAACCCCTATTTAAAAGATCTAATATCCTGAAGAAAGGCTTTCTTCCCTTCGTTAGCTGCCTTGAAAGAAGCCTCAAGACAGAGCAAAAAGCAGAGTTTGGGCTGATGAAAATTGCCAGGTTTTGGACAAAAACAAGAAGCAACAAATCTTGTCTAACAATAACCATGAGACCAACAGTGAAATACGTCGGTGTGGGAGACATTTCAGGTCAATGAGAGGGGACAAATTGAGCCTTTTATTTCATGTTGGACCAAGACAATGGTTCTATACCAAATATATGTGTGCAAAAGCATCCCAACACTGTAGTACTTATTCCTGTAATATAACAAATAATAACAAAAAGAAATAATAACAAAAAGCACCTCTGCCTTCAGAGAAGAGACTTTTTACAGCTTTACAGGAATACTTGGGGTTCACTTCATGCTTTATGTAGAGTTTTTGTTCAGTTTTACCTCTTTCCCTAGGTAGCTGGCTACGCACAAGAAATAAAATTATATGTGAGTGATCATCCAACCTATGATTTAATTCCTGCCCTGGGAGATTGCAGATCTAAGCAGTTGGTGATCTGCAGAATTCTCCTGCAAATATTTAACAGTGTTTGCCGAGGCCAGCTCCATCTTCCCTGGATGACTTTTTTTCCTAATGCTTTTTTTTTTTTATCTCTCTCGCCTTCAGATAAAATGTCAGCTCATGAACTGCAATAATAGCCTTTCCCTTCAGATTTATTTTTCCCCCCCAGTTCTGATTAAAAAAAAAAAAAAAAAGCAAAAAAACAACCAAAACCCCACTTCGGGCCCTGGAGAGGGCATTTCTCTCCGGGAGGGTGTGCATGCCGGGGGAGCTGCGGCGGGCTGTGCTGCGGATGCCGGCCGGATGATGGCACAGCTGCCCAGCTCCGGCTGCTGCCTGCGGGCACCGCGCCCCGCTCCTCCCCAGCTGAGAATAATCCACAGCGGCGAGAAATACACTGAAAAAACAAAACAAACAAAACAAACAAAAAAAAAAAGGAGGGGGGGCAGGGAGGGAGAAAGGAATAAAGAAAAGGGGAGAAGGGAAAGTAGTGAGAAAATTAAAAAGTCCTTCAGCCCAATATCGTTTCAGCGAGCAAGGTCACGGTGGGGCCAGCCGCTGGTTAAAGCTGAGCTGAAGGGAGCAGAGGTCTCCGGACGGCTGATTGCAGCAGCCGGGCTGCTCTAATCTCCAGGGATGCTCACAAAAGGCAAAGCCAGGCTGGGGACAGGGCCAGCGCCGGGGCAGCCCGAGCGCCTCTATCCCGCCTCTATCCCGCCTTTATCCCGCCTTTATCCCGCCTTTATCCCCGGGCACAGAGAGCTCCTCCCGCACCGGCACTGCCCGCGGCCCTGGGGAGCAAGCTTTTAAAATGCAACAGTATTGAAATAGCGGGAAATGTACCTAGGAAATAGAAATGTGGGCACAGAAATGCCGCGTTTTTGAAAGGGGTGTAATGGTAAGGAAGTGCAGAGGACCCTCCCTGTGCTGATAAGGGCTGCTAGAGCTGGGTCCTGAAACAGGGGCTGTAAACATCATTTGTGCACATTCTGCTCACCAGCACTGAACATCTGTCTCTTGCTAGACTTCACTGCAACTTCGCTATTTTCTCCAAAAGCTGATATTTTGCATTGTTTTGAGTTTTGTTTAATTTCCCTATTAAATGCAGAGCCTAGATGAAAAGGATCACGGAAATTTTAGTAATCATTTCCTTTCCTTGGCTTGAACAGAAGAGGCAGGTGCAGACATTGAAATAAATTCCACTGAATTACCAGTACAGTCCTCAGTCTGCACCACAATCCTTTGAGCACAAGGAGTATCAAAAAAGCTTTTTTCTGGAACCTCCCAGAAGTATTTTTTTCCAGCTAACAATCTTGCTTAGTTCTACTGAAAAAATGCAAGGTTTGCTGATCACACTTCTCTCTTATCGTGTCCATTTCCAAAATACTGCAAGTAAGTGATTGGCAGAAACAATACCATATTATCAAGTGATAATTAGAAGCTGTAAAAGATTAAGGAAAATTCTCCAGGGCTCTCGTTATACAGACCCAAAGTGTGTTCAGGGCAAAAAAAGAAAATGTAGAAAAGAACTGAAATAGGGACCACATCTGCTAGCCACAGTGCCTGACCCCCAGGGGCACCACTTACACAGCCCTTTTCTCCTTAAGGGGAGCAGATGCCTTGGGAGTTATGCCACCGTGTCAACCAGAAAGCTCCTGCAAATTTTTAATGTCTGCCCGCTCCAGGAAGGGAGAGGGTCCAGTAGGCAAGTTAAAAACACTCCTGTGAGCTCCTGCTCCTGCCAGGTGTGCAGACAGCCACCCCTGTGTTCAGTGAGCAGCTCAGGCTGGGGCTGGGTTTGTGCCAGTGCCACAGCCTGGCATGCCAGGTCCCGTCTGGCTGCAGGCAGCTGGGAGCCAGGGCAGGAGAGGGAGAGGGAGAGGCTCTTGCAGCCCAGAGGCCTGGCTGTGGTGGCTCTCCTTTGGCAGCTCTGCTGCTGACTCCTGTTCCTGTTTATTCCTGCGGCTTCAAGCACCTTCGAGGTGAGTCTGTATGATGAGCAACTGGACACAAGGCAAATATAAAGCAGGTTTAGGAGCAGTATACTCAGTCTATCCACATTTTATATCCAGCCTAGTGTGCCCAGGAGCTGTTTCCTGTAGCTATACAGAACCCCTGGCTCTCCCTGGAGGGATAGCTGCATCAAAGATGTGTGGAAGCCAGAGCTGGTTTCAGGTGCCTTCAGGCATCACCTGATGTCCAAAAAGAAGAAGATGAGGAAGGTGGAAGGACACTACCACCAGTGCTGAGCTGCAGCATCATCCCTTTGCTAGCAGTGGAGCTCACTCTTCTCCAAAGGTCTGGGCAATCACTCACCAGTTTGTGTGCTACAACTTGTTGTCTGCTCCCTCCTGAGAGATGAGCTAATTTTTCTTGAGCAGGAAGAATCTTCTGCCACATTTGAAAGGCCTCAGACAGGAGCTCAATACCAAAAAGAAAGATGATGCTGTAGTTCCTGTGACTCCTGCAGCTAGACTCTATTGGGCTTTGGGGCAGCTGGCATTTCTGGGTCTGCACTGTAAAGCAACCCCTCACGTCTGGGATCTGTATCCATAGAAAGTAAACACAAAGATCTAAGTGTGAGCCTGGCTTCAGTTCTGAGGGAAGTTACTGCCATGGGAATACACTGCTTGCTTGAAATGTGATTGAATCTGTACCCATGCTCCCCTTGCCAGGCTGTGTGCTTGGCTTCCCAACTTCCTTAGATGCTGAAGGGAGACAATGAGCAGATCCTCTTAAATCTCAGTTTAGACTGGCACAACCTCCCAACCCCTC
>VYXF01012762.1:253321-298695 GCA_013397295.1 Polioptila caerulea | reverse complement strand
CTCCTGCAGCGGCTCCTGCAGTGGCTCCTGCAGCAGCTCCTGCAGCGGCTCCTGCAGGGCAGCTCCTGCAGTGGCTCCTGCCTGCTGCTGGCACCGGGAGCTGGGCAGGACTGTCAGCTCAGGAGCTGCCGGTCCTGAGCTCTGCCCGGGTCTGAGCCTGCACACCTGGGCTGGCCTAACTCTGCTCTGACCCTGCACACCTGAGCTGGCCTAACTCTGCTCTGACCCTGCACACCTGGGCTGGCCTAACTCTGCTCTGAGCCTGCACACCTGGGCTGGCCTAACTCTGCAGCATCACTTTGGTGTCCTGCTCTGCAACCTGGAGGGGATGGCCATGAAAAATGGAGAGTTTTGTGTAAATAATGTTAAACCCCCCAGATATCAGCTCTTCTCCATGGTCAGGTTGTGCCTACCTGCACAGGCAGGGCTTGGATTGTTCTGTGCAGGTACAACGCACACGGCCCTTTTAGAGACTGAGCTTTGCACTCTGACCAGATTTGGGGCTTGCAGAGCTCACGTTTAGACTCTGAGAACATCTCAGGCTGGGCTCTGGCAGTCCTGGGCACAGGAATTCTGAGCTGTAATGACCTCTGAGCCATCCTTGGCTCTCCTGCACTTCCAGATCCGGGTGCTGGGCTGGGTTTAGGGTTGTTCCCATGTGTCCAGGTGTGCTGGGGACTGGATTTTCTGTCAGTGCTGAGGCAATGATACATTTATTTCAGTTACCTTTGTTATTCTTTCACCTATAAAATCAGAATATTGACACTTTCTGAGGGAAGTCAATGCTACAATCTCCTATTTTTTATTACTTATCCCAGGTCATTTTACAGGCCCGTGGCCAATAGCTGCTTTGCCTTGTGCTGTCCCATTTGTCAGGGTAGAGCTGCATAGTTTAAAAATCAATCAAGGAACTCAGAAAGCCCGAGGAGCAGCTCTGTGTGTGGCAATTCCTGCTCGAAGGGGTGACAGGCTGCTGTGGTGAAGTTCAGATCACTGGTTGTCTGTAAAACCTATTTCCATGTCTCAGCATGATGAAAATAAATTCCTCCAGCCAGCTGAATTAATTTATTGCCATTTTCTAGATTATGCTGCCTGCAGAAAGATGGCATAATAGCCCTACATCTCTCAGTGAATTTGACTGTTCCCTCAAATTGACTTATAAGGGGGGAAAAAAGCAAATAAAAAAAGGAAATGGAAGGAATTTAGAGGTACTAAAATCCATTGAGAGTTGAAATATTGCAGCAGATTTATCCCAGTTCCCCACTGCTCCCATCTTTGATGTTGGTAAAATTAGGATTTGAACCTCAAAAGCTGACTCAGGTTTCTGTGCAGGTACACTTTGGGAGCTCTGATATTTCGGTTGCTTTCCAAAGGAAGGCAGATGTGAGCTTTGTGGATGTTCAGCCACTTGGGTGGTTCAGTGGTTTTAAATGCCCAAAGGCCAAAATGATCCCAGGTTCTGTGTGGTGGAGGGGCTGGCCCTGCACCATGGACCAGCAAGGTCTGGGGTGGTTGTGCAGGTGTGTGTCTGAGTTTTGCTGTTCTCCCACTGTTCCCTGGGTTTTTTTTGGGGATAATGAATGATGATGTCTGTGGATTACAGGAATTACAGACTGGAATTCTCCAAGTGAGGCTTTTAGAGATGTTGCAGGGCAGAATTTTGGAGTGCAGCACCGTAAAATCCCAATATCTACAAAACTTTGGCCTGACTTGTGTTCCATCATCACATCACAAATGAAATAATTATTGCATTATTTTCTGGTGCTTTAGACCAGTGCACCTGAAACTTTCACTCAGCTGGGCTGGGAGGGGATTCCAACCTGGGGAATTCCAGGTACTGCTGCAGGCCCACGAGTGCCACAGGATTTCCAAGGAAAAGCTGGGAATGAGAGAGCTTCAGTGGAGCCCTGCCTTGTGAAATGGGGCTGATCAGTGGAATGACACCCCAGGAAAATCCCCTCCATGGTGCCTCTGACTCCAAATGGGTCAGAGTGGGAAATTCATCCCTCCAGGCTGATCTCCAGAGTCCTGTGACATCCCCTGGGTTTCACTGGAATTCTGCACCAAGATGTGCTGGTTTGGGTGCTGTTGTTACTCTTTATTGGCATTATTGGGAGGCCTTAGCAGCCCCTGGGGTCTCTATTCACAGTTTCATCAGCAGGACAGGGCCTAAGCTGCTTTCAGCTGACGTGTGGGTGACCTTTTGACTTCATAAACTTCAAAATGTTGATTTGTATGAAATTTCATTTAGCCACAGAGAGATTTCCCCCCTCCCCCTTTTTTTTTTTTTTCAATTTTAAGCACACTAACTGAGGTTAGGTTTTGAAAAAACCAAACCTATCATTTAGCTAAATGGAGCTGTAGATAAGGTGGTGCCTTGCTGGCAGGAAGGGCAGTTTTCATTACTTTAATTGTGTGATTTGTCAGGATTTCCAGCATTTTATAAATGCTGTAGTGTTATATGACAGAGTTAAAAGGATTTAGAACAAAAGGAGTTTAAGAAAAAGACTTTGCAACAGGATTTCAATACTTTTTGTATTTGAGGGGATTTAGAGAGCTGCTTTTCATTTCAATTTTGTTAAACACTGTGAGTGCAGCAGGTGTGTGCAACGTCAGCGCCTCGCACATGCAAATAAACACAATTTTACAAATGAAAATTAATCCAGCAGAACTTGGGAGATTAAATGGCACCCCAGACCTGGGAGAGGCTCCTGGCTGCATTAGAGCGTGCCAGAGCCCAGCACATGTCACGGTGCAATCCCAGGGATGGGCCAGCTATTAACCTGATTTCCTGCCCTCAGAGGCCTCCCAGCAATGATCCTGTCCTGCAGTATTAATATTTACATTATCAAAGTACTGAAGGAGAAAATGGATTTCTGAAAATGGAGGGACTCGAGTCATTCCAGACAGAAATCAGCAGTTTAAGCACCTCTGGCAGAAATTTTGCCAATCTGTGCTCTGGGTATTAAACCTGGCACTGCTTTTGGATTCCCTGCACATTTTCCCTCCTTTTTTCCCCTTCCTTGTCATTCAACTGGACCATAAAGAAACGTCTGAATTCGTGTCTGTAAGTCATCCTAGTGACAGAAAGAAGGGAAAAAATCGAGTTAAATACTTCAGGTCAAATCCTGGCTGCACTGAAATGGGTGTCAGAGGTGCTGGTAGCCAGCATTTCACCCTCAGGACAGAACAAATGCAGTTCTGCTGTTACCTGCATTGAAGGAAACAAACTGGTTGCCAGACTCTTTAGAAGACTTTTATGTTTCATTTATCAATTTACAGGTCAGTACATACAGTACAGGTTTGACTCACCAAAGAGCTTGAAATAATAGGAATAAAAGGAAAATCCATCTGGCTGCTTCAGGTTATTTGTGAAGCTATTGTTGCTGGTGGAGTTATTGATGGGACCCATTGGACTTTATAAATACCCAAAGGTGGAGGAGGAAAGAGTTTTCCTTGTACAGATGAGAGGACTCAACAGTGTTTGTTACAAATTAAATGCATGTACCTGAGTTATTAATAATTAACAGTCTGCTATGTCAAAATGTTTATTGTTAATTGTTGTGCCTTTCTGAATAAATGGTTTTGTTTTGTACAGCAGTATTGAAGATTGAAATTTTGAGCAGACTGTATCATGAATATTCTTTAGGGATCAAAGGGTTTGGTGTATAATGGAGCAAAAAAATAAAATTCCATTATTCACCACACACATGCAGACTTAGAGAGAGATAATTAAAAAGGCAAAGATTGAGGGAAAATGGAGGCAAGTTAGTAGTGGTGGTATTGGTTGTTACTGTGGTATTTAAGTTGGGTAGAAACTTACCCTGGAATTCAGTTAAACATTGTTCACAAGCAGAAGTGAGATTTTTAATTATTTTTTTTTTTAACTCAATTTTAGTTTTATTTCTGTTTACGCAGCAGTAAAGCAGAGTTCTCCAAACTCTTAAAACCCCATTTTAAGAAGTGTTTAACAGTCTGCCTGTGCTGGGGTGGAGGTGTGAGTGAGCCTGGGGGCACAGCCGGGCTGGTCCCGGTGCCAGGGCTGATTCCCAGTGCCAAACTGGTGCCACTGGTGTGGGAGAGGATGCCAGGGCAGGGATAACTGTCCCAGCCTGGCACCAACCAGCTCTGCTGGGCTGTGCATGTGCCAGGGAGTGGGACAACAGTGGGAGTTGTGTTTCCACTTGGAGGTTGTTTCTTTCCAAGTTTGAATCTCCTGCTGGTGGAACAGATTGATGTGGCTGGAATTTCATCTCCTGTTTCCCTGGGCACGGGGCAGGGGCTGCTCTGAGCTGGAAACCAAAGTGTGACCCCCAGGCAGAGCTGCCCAGGGCCTTGGTGCAGAAACTTCCCCCAAACCTCTGAGAAGTGAGCCAGAAGCACTTGTTCCAGACTGCCAGCCCCGAGTGGGGTGAGCAGAAATCCCCCCAAAGCCTGCCCACCTTCTGCTGCTTGTGTTTCTCATTTCCATCTCTGGCAGGATCAGCCCTTCAGTGCCCACAGCTCTGGCTGTAATTTGAATTTCTGTCCCTCACCTTGCACAAGCTGGGAGTTCTGTGCTGTGTTCAGTGTTTTGGGCCCCAGGCTGAGCTTGTACAAACAGTGCAGAGTGATTTGCTTTTTCTTTCCTTTTGTTTCCCCTCCTCTCAGGTGCTCAGAAATGTGATAATTTCGCTGAGAAGCGGCCTCTGCTCGGGGTGTGCAAAAGCATTGGATCTGCTGGGTAAGGATGTTTTTTGTGTGTTAAAGGAATGTATCAATTGCATTGCCATCTGGAAAACCCAAGAGATGACATCTCCCAAGCTTTGTTCCTTTTTTCTTCGTGGGATAACACTGGGATGTGGTTGGAAACGATTTTTTTGGTGTGTCAACATATATTTGCCTATGACTTAAGCTTTTGGAAAGGAATAAAAAAGAGACTCTTGATATGAAATAAATAAAGAGGTATTTTAAGTTTATTTTATTCTCAGTGGAATCACAACTTTATGATTAACCTTTTCTGATATTAATCTAGGTCAGAATTATTATTTAAAGCAATCTCTGTGTCTTAAATCTAATTTTTCAAGCAGCAAATGAATTACAAATACCAAGCATTTCATTGTTGCAGCCACACACTGTTTATTAACAAAATTCATGTTCAGCCTCCTTCCTTGAGTTAGAAAAATCAGTTTACAGCCTTGGTTTGTGCTCTCTGCAGAATTGTTGTATCACTGCTCTTATAAAAGAGGCCCTTAAGGTATTTGGTGTTTGATTCAGACAATGCACAGGATTTAGATCTCTACCTAGAGGAAAATATTTGCTTTTCAGGAGTAATCCTCTACACAGCCATTTAATGGCTGAGCAGTTCAAGTAAATCTTCTTACAGTTGTAAGACTAATTCTGTGCCACACCTTTTTCAATTTAGAATTTAATCACTGTGTGTGTGAAGGAAGAACTGTCAGATCTTTACCTTTCTCTGTTATTACTGTGTTAAATTGCAATATTAATGTTACCTGCTTTAAATGTTTGAATTAAAATCCACAGAAGAGAAGTGATTTTTTTTTTCTTTATGTGTTTACAACTTGCAAAAATCAGTTTATGGTGATTTTTCTCCTTTTCTTCCCTGCTCTGTAAAAGCTATTTATAAATTCGAGGTGCTCTGTCTTTATCCAAATTGTGTATTTATATCTGAAAAGGATATGTTGGTTTAGTAAAAATCTTCCTTCACTCTCATTTTAGAAGCTGAGATACCTGAGAAATGAAAAACCCTGAAGATCATTCTTTTCATTGTGTTATTCTATTCCTCAGTTAATGGAAAATAATTCCAATATAACAGGCAGCTTCTGCTTTCCTCATAAAAATGCCCCTCCTGTGTTTTCAACACCATAATATTGTCATTTCCAAATAATTTGTTGTTGTTACCATTATTAATTAATTCCCAGATGAATTTCCTGATAATAGATTTTATTTTCTATTCTTCTGTGTGATCATTTTATACTCCTCAACAAGATGGAACTTTTGCCTCATATCTGATTTTCTGGTACACCCATTTTTCTCTTTTAAAAGTGACATTTTTCCAGCTAGTAAAATGACTGAAATGTTTCACTGGATGATCTTTAGGGGCCTTTTCCAACCCTAACCAGTCCATGACTCACTGTGTAATCTTTGCAAAACAATTGTTTTCACAGCCCCCCAAAAGATGCAATCCTGACCCAGAAATGGGAAACAGATTGTGTTTTTTGGCTGATATTTCTCTGCTGGTTTAGAGGTTGGTTCAGTCAACTTCAGTCTTAGATTACAAGATTTGCAAATTAAAAGGAAAACCAAAAAAAGAAAGAATATCTGCCTAAATGTGGGGGTTGGGGAGGGTTGTAAAGACATGCCTGCTTGTTCCTGGTGACAAGGCAAACAAATCTTCACACACACAGAATTAATTGATGGCTTGGGTGCATATTAATGCATTTCCTAGGTGGTGAAACATTCAGATATCCCTGCTTTCCCCACATGGGTTATTGAAGCCATGGTTTGGAACAGAGATTTGGATCTGTAAAAACCAGAGAGATCCAAAATCCTTTACTTCTGTTCTGTTTAAATGTAAATATACCAGTATCTTGAAATTAAGTAAATGCTTCATTTTAACTAATGAAGTTTAATTAGTTTTTAACTAATGAAGATGGAGAAGTTCCAAGGGAAACCAAGCAGGATCATTTTGTTTTGCTTTAGATTATTATTGATTTATTTAAATTATTAAAAGAACGGTTGAGAATAAATGGAGAGATTGCAAATTTGCCCTTCAGGAGATAATACAGGTAACAGGAAAGCTGAAAATAATCAAAATGACCATTCCAGGAGGGCAATAAAAGCCTGGGAAGGAGCAGGGACAGGGAGTCAGAGCCCTTGTCCTGTCACTACATGCTCTGTGTTTCTCCAGGTACTGGATCTCTGAGCCATCCTTACAAAAAGCATTTGATATTTTGGTTCCCTTGCCCTGTGTCCAAATAGCCAAATTCTTTTTGTGAAAGATTAGCAGGTTGTGCCAGAATCTCACCCAGGAGAGGGTGAGCACAGCTAATGCTGCAGGTAGAACTAATGAAACAATCAGCAATAAATGATTCAAATGTGAGTTTGAGGCCTTGAGGGAGAGTGCAGGAGCTCAGGCAGTGCCCTCAGCAATCCCTGGCCTGTGGTGGCTTTCCAGCTTATATTTTTAGGAAGGTGAGTTTATTTAATGATATCGAGTGGTAGAAAATTTTGGATGACTTGAAGAATTGGATGGAGGTCGTTTAAGGGCATGAGAAGCAAGAGGTAATCTTTATTAATCATGGGAGGAGAGAGGAAATTAGGGTAAATTAAAGAAGGAGGGGTAGTTGGAGCAAACAAAATGTGTGAGTTTGGCTAGCCAGCATTTTTTTTTTCCCCTGCTGATCTGTTTACAAGGCAAATCAATTGGCAGCAGATTTTCAGGAAGCGTGTGCTTTATTCTCATGGCTACTGCAGATGAAATCCTGCTAACCTTAACCCAGCTTCAGCTCAGGAATGTGTTTATGGGAGTGCTCAGGTTCAGGAGGCAGCTTCACATGAGTAACAGCACAATTAAAGCGTGAATATTTTCTCAATTAATATTTCAGAGTCGTGTGAGTGTCCACTCCAAGTGTCCCTGGCTTTTGAAGCTTCCAGTGAGCTGCCTGGGAAATGATTTGTCAGGCACAAAGGATGACCCAGGAGCAGGGAATGAGCTCTGCTGGGTGAAGTTTTGTTCCCAGTTCTGACACTGCCCAGGGGAGCTCTCCCTGGAGTGTTTTTCCTGCAGTGCCCTTGCAAAGGCAGGGGTGATGGTGAGGGCTCCCCTGGCTCAGCCCTGCCGAGGGCTCTGCAAAGGGTGTGCTCACTCCAGCTAGAAAATGCAGTTTGTTTTCAGAAATCACCCAGAAAAAAACCCTCTGGGCCACATGGTTGGGGTTTTCAATTGTACTGGGCACCGTGAAATAGATTCCATGAAGTTTGTGAAATATTTGTGGGCTTTTATAGAAGATGGCACAAAACTCAGATTTTGTGAAGACTCCTAAGCCTAGAGAGCAAATTTAATTTCATTATTTCATTCTAAAAAGTACAGTAGGACCTCTAAAGTTGGGCAAAACTCTCCCATTTCTGTTACCTTTGAGGATTTGAGTCCCAAAGGTTCTTGTGCTGCTGCATAACTGCAAAGCCTCATTAACTGCAGAGTTGTGTGGTGTCAGCTGCCTTGCAGAGACTTCCTTCCCTTCCAGCAGATGAAAAACACTTTCCTCTCTGATTTCTTTTGGGAAAATTCACTTTAGCCTTAGCAGGTTGTGTGGTAGCTTTTAAGATTCTGAGAGAGGCAGGAATAAAGTAGTTTGAATTGTTTTAGTGGTGCTGAATGGGGTTGTTACGTGCTAAAGAGAGAATCTCCATCTTTAAAAGAGCTCTTCAGATCCCAGCATTTTGCCTTGTAATTGATTCTGTGATTATGAAAATGTACTTTTTTGTAACGTTGAAGTGATGTTTGCTGGTAACTCTGAATTTTCTCATGGCTTCCCGTGGCAGGAGATGGAGCTTTAATGGAATAAGGTGCTGTTTCCATGTGTAAATACCAAGGGCAGGAAAGCTCTGGAGTTCCTCTGATACTCCAAATGTTTGTCTCAGTGAACTACGAGGAAGAAATAACCTTTGAACTATAATAAACTGTTAATCTTGGATCAAAACTGGGAGAAAATGAGTATTTGGGGTCAAACCTTGACCAGCTGGTGAGAACCATGGGTAGTTTTGACCTTCTAAAGCTTTGATTTATGAAGCTGTAAAAAGATAAACCTTTTCCAAGGCATCCTCGGGATGGAGTGGAGGTTTGGGAGAGCAGATTGCCGAGCTGAGGCACAGTTTGATTTTACTGCTGTTCCAACCCCTTCGTGTGTAGTGATGCAGGGAGGGGATGAAGGGATGGAAAGGATGGAGGGAAGGAAGTCCAGATAAAACCAGCTGGAGCACAAAGCTGCCCCCAGTAACTTGTCAAAAGAAGCACCACAGGGAAAAGATAATGCACAGCACCATTACAGGCAGGGCTGTTGCTTCCAGGGCCACTTTAAATTCCACTTTAAATTATTAAATACTGTAAACGCTATAAAGTTAATTAGAAGAGGAACAAACTCTACAAAGATAAATGTGTTTTCAATATGTTTCTCAGGGAGAGTACAGTAGAAACCAGTGAATGAGAGGAAATTTATTTCTGGCAGCACTCTAGACATGGAACTGTGGTTGAACTTTTTACCCTAATTACGTCCCCACTAATGCCTGCAGCGGTCTGGAATCAAAGTGGCCCTTCAGGCCCTGGAAAGTCTCTGATGTGGCGAGCGTTTGTTGTGTGCTGAGGGTTACTTCAGAAAAAATGGAATATTGTGACAGGATTTTTCAAAATTTCTCAGTTACCACCCACCTCACTTGTTGCCTACAAAAATAGAGTAATTGTTTGCATCTGTGTGTTTTTGCCTGTCTTAGGAATAACTGTTATAAATCAATGTGACAGACCCGGAGAGCAGTTGAGGATTCTATTTTCTTTTCTTACATGTTAGAGGGTTATTCCTGTGTTCTGTGCTGTAGGAAGGGTTTAAAGGACGTTGGAAAGCTGAAATTTCAGGATGACTGAAGTTGTTCTCTTTTCCTGAGGACACTTAAAGCCATCAGGTCCCAGTGGGTTCACAGAGGATGCTCTTTAATCTGTTTTTTCCTCAACAAGTGCTGTCACTTTTTGCTCATAGTTGGAGCAGCTGATTGCAAACTGCTTCAACTTGCAGCCCTTGATTCTGTGTTGTTACACAACTGCTGCCACTCCAGTAATTCCTACGACTTCCCAGTATTTGAGCTTTGCATCTGTTACTAAATGCCATTTTCTCCCTTACCATGAGCTCTCTTGAGTCCTTCCTGTGCTTTTCCTTTCTTTTCCCTCAAAAATGTTTAATATACAGAGAAAATGTCATGGGAGTTTGCTGAGCTCAACCCTTCATATATGGATGAGCTCCTTTTAAATCTCCAAAGTAGAGAAAAATACAATTAAAAAAATCTGATATCTTTATTATTTTTCTTTAGTTCTGTTTTTTTTTGTCAACAAAATGAATCTTTGTAACTTTAAATTTTAAATTTGAAAATTTCAATTAATAACTTAATAAATATTTCTTCAGTAACTCAAAATAGAGATTTAGAAGGCTCCTGCTTTGTGAAAAAGTGTTTGCTTAAAAAAAGATCTTGTTTAATGCCTTCTTTCTTTTAATTCTGCTTAGGTAATGTATTAGAATATCACCTGAGGAGACCCTCACATAGTTTTGGATGGTTGCTCACAAACTTATATTTAAAATTAATGATGATTCAAATTATTAATAGAAGATTTTAATGATAATCTTTTACAGTGAGGCAATAATATAATAAACCAATTTTGCCTGCACAATTTGAGCAAGTGCATCTCCCATTTCAGCATCAGCTGTGTTAGGTGACTCTCTGGGGGGAATGCTGTGTCCCTCTCTGCCTTTCCTTAGCAATTGTAATTCTTCCTGGGAATATCAACCAGCTTTAACGAGGAAATTCCTCCAAATTTAATGAAGAGTGCTCCTGTAGAGGAGGTGGCTGCATCACTGTCTTTGTTGAGAGAAAGGATATAAAATAAACTGAAGTTCATTTTTGATATTAAGTAATTCATGGAGGGTTCCAACTTAGGACCATGTTAAGGAAAAGCAGAATATTCCTTTTGCTGATCAAGATGCTCCACAAGTAATTATTTTCAGGTATTATTTCATCATTTCAACCCAGCTTTTGGTGAGTTCAGCTACGGTGAGAACTCTGCACATCTGTAGAACATGGTCTGTGATTCAAGTCATAAAACAAGAGTAAGAAATACCTAAGAACATATAATTAATGGGCACTTGGGAAAACTCTGACCTACCTGATGTGACCAGGACCTCAGAGCAGCTTTGCTGTTCAGAGCACTTTTCAAGTGCTTTAACCATGAGATCTAAGCTCATTCCTGCTCAGCTTCAGTCATACGCACTCTAAAACCCTCTAATTATTTCTTGGAAACGGGATTGTTTTCAAGCTCCTCAAAAATTGTAATTTGAGCCATAAACTGGCGTTCGAACAATGAAGGTTTAGCAGAGGCCTGTGCAGCTGACAGACATCCTCTCCTGATCTCCGTCACGCAACTGGAGGCAGAGGCCGCTTAATAGAGAGGTGATGAAGTGTTGCACAAGCCCACGGGTTTCTTACGCCGTTAATGACACCGAGGGCAAAAGAATTGGAGTTTGGACAGGTCGGTGCAAGGGTTTGTGCTTAGTGCTGGAGCCCCAGAGTGGTTCTGAGGGCTCTGTGACGGCGGCGCGGGCGGGCCTGGAGCCGCTGGCTTAGCGCGGCCTTTGTTGGTGCTGATGGCGTCTGAGGGCAGAGCCTGCCAAGGGGCCTGTGAGGCTCATGAATCATGAGGGGAGAGCGCGGGAAACGGGGGGAAAAGCAACCTGGAATCTCAAGAAATGGGTTGCAAGAACCAACAGGATGAAATATTTGGTCCTTCGTAATGGTTTTTAGCGGTAGCGGGAAAAGCTTTGCCAGTGCTGGGTTTGGGTCACACACGAGGTTGTGCACACAGGTTGCAGAGGAACATGCCCTGAATATATTATAAATTGTATAAATGGTAAAATAATCAGCTGCCATCTGTGTTAACTGTGCTGTCTTCTGATGCACCATTCATCAGGAAATACTGTCAGTACAAATGCCTCAGAATAAAGAAAAAAGCTCTGATATTGCTTTGGAGTGTTAGAAATATTGGCACTTCTAAAAATCCGGGTCTAGCCGAGGCTGTAAGTGGCTCCATGAAATGCTCACTTTGGGTTCTACATGTACTTGGTGAAATTTGGCTGGAGCTGAGGTGTTTCAGCATCAGTTTGCCCTCAGAGCTGTGCTCACAGAAATGTGATCTTTTCCTCTGAACCTGTGACATGTGGCTGTCTCTCGATGTGCAAAAATTGCTACATTTTTGATTTTGGGCCATCCTGGATGATCTTGGAGATCCGTGTGGCTGTTCCTGCAGTACAAATTATGTGCATTTATTTCAGTGGTGAGTTCTGCTTCATTTGACTGTAGGAAGGGCAAGACAACTCCTTAATTTTGTATTTTTTTGGGGAAACGCATCAGATTGTGGCTACATCAGCTGATAGCAGAAATAGTAATTGTTGATAGAGGTATGATAAATGCAGTTGTATTCTGTCAGAACTTAATCTTCACTCACGTTTGTGAAGATTTACAGAAATGTCTCCAGTTTTGTTCACGTTCATCGAATAATTGAAGACAGCCAGTGCAGGTTCATAAATTGTGTATAAAAAGCTTGTTTAGCTACACACAAGCAAAACCGAGTCCAGAATACACCAGAAAAACTGATCCTGCTCTTCAAGTGGAGCTCCAGCTGTACTTTCCCCTCAGTGATAGCCACGGTCAAGGAGATGAACAAATCTCCGGAGATGCCGCTAATCTTCCCGGATTAACTAACTGCAAATGTGATGGGACAGCTCTGCTTGGGAACATGTGGCACGTCTCAGTGAAGTGGAAAGTGTGTCACGCTCGGGTCTCCCTGCAAAGGCCACAGCTGAGGAGGCAGCTTGTGCTGTGTTTTACACTTCCAGGAGTGCCACATGCCGGGGACACCGAGCTGGCTGCGGGCTCCAGGGCGGCTCTCGTCAGCTCCCTGCATCCTGGAATGGAAAAACAAACCCCAAAAACCCCCTCAAAGCTAGAAAGAATCTTCTGGTGATGAGAGGGAGGGATAGCAGAGAGCACAACGTGTGTGTGCTGCTGGAGGTGGGAAGAGCTGCCAAAACAAGGAACTTGCAGGTTGCTGTTCTGATGTTTTAAAGGATTTGAAAGTATTCAGATATTTTTAAGGAATCCCCTTTTACTTTTCCTCTTGTAATATCTGTTGCAATAATCAATATTTGCACAAACCCAGTGTGAAATTTCCCCCCTCCAGTTGATGTCTGACACTTCAGCTCCAGATGGGAAGTGAAGGAGTTGTTGTGTTCATGGAACAGCAGTGGATTAATGGCTGTGGGAAGTACTCAGAACTGGCAAAGTCACTGTGGAGAGCCCTGGGGAGCCTCAGGTTCTCTCACAGACCATGGCCAGAGTTATCCAAACCCCAGAAGCCAGTCCTTCATGCCATCCCTCCATCAATCCTTCAGCCAGTCCTTCCTGGGTCATTCCAGGTGCAGTTAGACCCTGCCCTGTGAAGAAATGCCTTAGTGATGAACTAACAAAGAAAATTACTCCTTTTCATCAAAAAAAAGTAGATTCCTGAGCCTGAAACCTGACTCATTTTACCTGTTACAAAATGATTTCTGCAGAGTTGGTGACTTCTTGTGGCACGGGCAAGTCATAAAAATAATTTCAGTGAAGGATGAACTTTTTTCCCTGGGCTGATTGATTTGATCCAAACATTTGAGGAAGATGCAGCAGTGAAGTTTCTATCTCCTGGTGTTTGACACAAGTATTTTAGTGCTGTATCAAATAACTCCCTCCCTTGTATGTAAAGGATTAGATTTAGTAACACGTGTCGAAGGTTGGTACAGGTTTTTCTTATTTAGAAATAAATGTTTCCATGCTTTTTGCAATTTGTGGTGCACTTAAAACGTCTCTGCTGCTTTGTAATTCAGTGCTGCACACACATTTTGGGGGAAGTGTCACTTTCTGAGAAATTTTGTGCTGCTTTTCCTGATTTTGAATGAATCTGTTAAGTACCAGGAATTAGAAAATTACTTACAGAGTGGAGTTTTCAAGCTTTTATTGTGAGAAGATGGAATGCAGAGAACCTTTAGATGATGAAAGTCCTAATGAAAGCTCTTTCTACAGTGGTGTTTAGAAAGAAAGAATTGAACTGATTATTTTTTTTTTAACATTTTCATTCTGGTGTGCATCCCTCAGAAAGAAGGGGAGAATTGCCCTGCTGAAGAGGGCTTAGAGGAGTTTAGTGCTAGGCCTGGAAAACAAACCTTACAACTTAAGGCTGAGAAGTTTTGGGTTTTTTTTTTCACTTTCTTGGTGCCTGGATTGCTCTGGGTGATTACTGACAAAAGATAACTGAAGGCAATGAGCCTTTTTGTGTCCTTGACAGAGACACAGAAGCCAAAAAGCAGAATATATCCCAATTCTATCAAGCACTAAGAAGTAATTTCATAAAAATAAAAGGATCAAAATGTTGGAACCACTCACCATAAAAATAGAGGACTCATTGTTGGTCAAAGTCTTTAAAGACAAGATTAGGTTGCTTGGTAAAAAATCATTTCTTTGAGCTTCTGGGACATTCTGTGCATGGCCTGGAAAGAGAAGATGATCCTTCCAGAATTGAAATCTCTTAATCTGAGCAAACCTTCTTCAGGGCCCTTGAGGAGAACAGAATTGCCTTTGTGGTCTCACCATGTTCATAATATTGCTACAAAGATCATAATCAAATCTCATGCTTCAACTTGCCAGTGTGAAGGTTCAGGCAGGAATTTTTCCAATATTTGATTAATTAACTCTGTGCCCTGGTTTTGTTTTGCTGCTTTTCCCCTTCTGTGCAGCACCAGAGAGGTACAACAGGAGAATTGCAACCAGCCCTGCTGATTAAAAACTTGGGTCACTGTCAGCATCCTCCTCATTCCCACATGGAAACCTTTTCCCCCAGCAGCTTGTTGGTCAATTGGGAGCTTTATAGAGTAGCAATTTAAAAAATCAACAACTTTGTGGAGCAGTTTGCTGTGCAAATCCTTGGGCTGTACCTTGAACAGCCAATTCCTTGGAATTGCTGTCACTTTTCTCTCACCTGTTGTCTCTGTTTGGAAATTATATTCCATTTCAGGCTCTTAACAACTTAAAGTTTACAGCAAATTCTGGGTTTTTTTAATCCTACAGGTTGTTAAAGCTGGGCCTAGTAGGAGATTATGTTGAACTATTTGTTACTTTGAATAGGATTTCAGTGTAAGTTGTAATATTTTTATCTCCTCTTAAAGGCACCAAAAGTAATTAATAAAAATAAGTCTGTGCTTTAGGCTGGGCTTTATAAAACCTTGGTGAAGGTGTAAAAATGCAGCAATATTGGCCAAAGATGATTTTCTTGAAGGCCACAATTGACTGGAAAATCCAAAGAACATTTCATCCAAGGCAGCTTTCCCAGCAAAAGTTTGATTTTAGTTTTACACCTCCAAGTTTTGGGTTTTTTTTTCCTTTCTAGCCTCAGGAGACCAACCTGTCACTGGTGTCCTTCTGTCTTTGAGTGGGATGTTCATGGTGGGGCAGAGTGGAGGAAAATCAACCCTTGACAACAAAGCAAAACCTTCAAGGCACAGAAAAATTTGCCTCGTGTTGATTCCATCACTCTTCTCCTTTTTTTTTTCAATTTTTTTTTCCCATTAAGAAACGTTTTGAGTGGTGTGCTTGTCTCTGTGCAAGCATTTTGCACAGAGCTTTTTTTGCCATGGTGGGACCCAGCAGGTCTGGGAGGAGCTGATGCTGTCGTGGGGCACGAGCACAGATGTCACCAAGTGCCAGCTGGACGAGGCATCTGCTGTGTGCCCTCCATCCCTGCACTGCAGCACTCAAACTGCACGAGATACAAAGGCCTGAGTGTGTTTCTGCTTTTATTATTGCCACATTTCAGGGTTGTTGGGGGATTTGTGTCCATTACCTTGGAGGAAGTTGTTGATCTCTCTGTGGCTGTTTGAAGGATCAGGATAAATAAAGAATATTGGGTGATTATCTCAGGGACTAATTGACAAGAATGGTGTTTGGGACAGAATTTCAGAGTATTTCTGACCTACCCATATAAAATATTCCAGAGCAGGGGACAAGGCTTGGAGCAACCTGGGATTGTGGGAGGTGTCTCTGTAAACTGGATGAGCTTTGAGGTCCCTCCCCTCCCACCCTCCCAGTCTGGAATTCTGGGACTCCACAATATTCCTTGGTTATTGGCACTTGAACTCAAGGTTTTGCCCAGTGTGGTTGCCAAAAGCATTGGTGGGATGGTCTCACCATGATCAGCCAAGAGATGGTAATAATTCAGCCATCACAATAATAATTATGCATTTGAGTGACAGAACTATTACCCATAAATTGGAAAAATTGTTCAAAACAGGCTGATGTGGAAACAGTAATCACTATTAAGTGTTGATATAATTGTAGCTGTATCTACTTTGGAGATTTCTGTTTTGAAATTCCTCTTTTAGCAATATTATAATTTGCTAGAGATAATAAATCCCTTAATTTTCAAATGTTTGTACATAACTCTTGCAATGGCTTTCTGTGTTTTTGAGCAGCAGTGAACTTTAATGAGAAGGAACTGACTCGAGTTTCACTGGTTTCAAGGTGTTTTTGAAGGGCCTTTGAAGTGCTTGGAGTAATAAATTGCACTCTCTAGTTATTAGCCTAGAAAAATGTATATTTTGGGAAAAATTTCGGTGGGCAAAATGTCAAAAGTTATTTTTTCTATTCTTTTTCTGACGGTTGTCTTACTGTGCATTTACTATGTATTATACATTTCTGTATATTATACATTTCTGTATAAACCATTTTATTATCTTGAGGCATTGGGGGTAAACAGTTGGCATTTGTCCTCCAGCTTTCCAGAAAATTCTCGAGCAGCTTGAGCAGATCCAAGAGACAAGCGAGTGCTGGGGCAGGGATTGTGTGAAACTCTGTAAAATAAAACAGATACAGGCAGGGGGGAACACCCTCTTTTACCAATGCTCAGGAGATGTTTGTACAGCTGGCAATTTGTGCTCCTTCATATTCCCTGACCTAGAAATAGCCAAGGTTTTAATGCGTTCTTGGAGGGGGAGAAAGGTGTTGTGGAACAGAGCTGCCACATCAAAGCCTCTGCTCAGCCTCTAAAAGGGTTTCCACCACTGCCTTCCTCAGCCCTATCGAACACTCAGCACTTTTCCCACTCAGCCTTTTCATGAAGAAATGGCCTTCAAGCTTTTATTTATATGAAAATGATAAAAGCGACACAAAGCGGTTGAAAAGATCTGTGTGGTTCAAACAAAAAGTCCAGCAGGGATGGAATGTAAATTCTGGGTGAGGTGTCTCCATCAGCCTGAGTCAGGCAGCTGGGGAAGGTCCTCCCTGGAGGAGAGAGTTACTCTGAGGAGTAGTTTTGTGCTGGGAGCTGGTTTAAAACTTCCAAAGTCTTGCTGGTGGTAGAAGAAACCAAGTGTTTGATAATCAGTTGCACAGTACAGGTTGATGGCCATCGTGGAGATGATAATTCAGTTTTCCTTCTTAATGCAGAATGTTTATATTGACCCTTTGTTCTCCTGGATTCTGCTGGGATTGCTGGAATTCTGGCTCCAGGACTTGGTCCTGGAGGTCTTTTCCAACCTTAATAGTTCTGTGACTTTTCCTTTAGCGTGCTAAGCGACATAAGGAGGCTGAAAGAACTAAACCCCAGTTTTTACAATATCCTGATTGCCATTAAAATCTCTTTTTGATTCCTTTCAGCACCAGCCCACCCTACTGCTGTGTGGATCTGTATTCCCTGAGAACAGGAGAGATGGTCAAGTCCATCCAGTTCAAAACTCCTATTTATGACCTGCATTGCAATAAAAGGTAAGGGTGCTCACTCTGCATTCCTTGTGTGTTAGGGCATGCCACATTTTGGTAATAAATACAATTTCTGGTGTACAACATCCCTGATTTTCTTTTTTTTTTTTAACTCTCCTGTAAGCACAGCTCTGGCTCTCTGTTTCTCAAGGAATGTTTCAGTTGGAATATGTCAGTGTGCTTCCCCCATGGCTTTGGTTTAAGAAGCTCAAACCAAAAAATCATTTAAGCTTCTTTCAGTTGTGCTAAAGGGTGAGCAGGAATCGCTGAAATCCTCGATGATCCACCTACAGCTGGGGAAATGGGATCACAGAGAGTTTAAACAGCACTAAGGAGTTTATGTCTCTCTCCTTTGTCTGTCAGATTTTGCCTCCCTGCACATCCAAAACATTCCTGGTGTGCAGCCTGTGGTTTGCAGGGAATAATGTTCCAGTGAGTCAGATAACAAAGCAGCATCTCTGGGTTGGGATAGAGAGAAAATGGCTCTGGAGGCTGAGGATCACAGGGTTCCACCAGAACAGCATCTGTTGTGTCCATGGAATCAAATCTTGCTGAGTTCATGTGAAATCCCCCTCTCTCCCAGACACATGAACTGCAGTTTTGTGGTTTGCTTTGTAGTTTGCTGCATCTTTTTAAGGCACAAGAGAAATCCCAGGATCCCTGTGTGAGGATCCTGCTGATCCCTTGGCACTCCTGATGGGAGAATTGTGGAGTGGTGACTTTGGTCCAAGCCCTGCTGATGTTCCTGCTCCCTTCAGCCTCCCGTGACTGCCGTGAGTCACGGTGGCCTCAGGTGCCCTGGGGGAGTGGTGCAATCCCATTCCTGGGGTAAAGGTAGAGCCCTGGATGGAGACATTACTGCCTTTCTTTGGAAATCCATGTTGCCATGCCAGAATGCATGGTCCTTCAGTAAATAATAACCACAAACCTTTGGAAAATTCAGGAAGATTTGGGTTTTGTGCCTGGGGAGTAGATGAGTATGCATCAAACTTGTGCAACTGAGTGTAAGCTGCTACTAAAAATAAATAGATCAATAAATCCTCTGGAATTGTCCATCTGGGAGGTTAATTTCTGCAGAAAGACAGACCATCTTCAAGGAGGAAAAAACCAAAAATCTCCAGGATTGGGAAATATTCCCATCAGATATCCATAGGTTTTCTATATGTACACATTGCACTTCCACCTGCAGCCAAAGCCTTCCCATTATTCATTGGTTTCCTTTATTTTAGACCATGTAAAGAAAGTTAGAATTGCTTCATTCTCTTCTGCTTTTCTCTCCTGCAGTTTTAGCAATTGGAAGATGTTGTTTAACTAAAACTACTATGCCCAAAACAGATTTCTGTTCTTTACATATGTGAGAACACCAGCAGGCATGGGGAGAGGGTGCATATTTTGATTTTAGCACAGTCCTTCACAGGTATTGAGCTCTCATGGGATGAGAGGAAATGTTCTTGTGGCAAAACAGATTAAAAAAAGGGGAGATGGGCTGATTTCCCACTGCTGGGAGATAATCATCACCCTTTCCCCCAGGACAGGAGTGGAGACTGATCCCCTTCTGCAGGGTGACTGTTCCAGGCTGTAACACACAACATAAAGCTCACATGAAGCACTAGGTGTGTGTTTTAGTCAGTGAGAGATGTGATTCATTTTTTTCCACATTGTATCTTTACAATTAAAACTATTAAAATAATATTTAATAATGCTCTGTATTGACAGCTAATTAAAAAATACTTTCTCACAGTCTGCCTAATGAGAGAATAACAGATTATTAATTATATATTGCTAAATGTAGGTTTTATGTGTTGGTTTCCCAGGTACTTCTTTCATGTCAAGCTTTTAAAAACTTGATTTTGAGAAGTCATCAGTGTGGGAAGAGCATTCCCTGGTTCTAGGAGTTCCAAGATGCTGCTCTGCTTCCACATTTACATCCCTGGGCTCTATTTTTTGGGCAGCACTGTGTTCCCTGCACAGTTACTCTGTGGTTTTTGGCCTTTACAACAAAAGTGTGTAATGTACAAGCAAGCACATCAACATCCATCTTTAATTTGCTAATTGACCCAAATTCTGCTTCTCTCAGCTCTGTGTGCAGATGTTCCTGGTATTTCACTCCCCCCTGCTTTTGGTAAATAAATGTTTGTATTTGCACTGAGGTGGGCAATGGGATTTTTTCACGTTTAGCTCCTGTTTTGCTGATTGCTGACTTGGTTGTTGTTTGAGTCAGTAATTCAGGGTCTTTGCAGCTCCATTGCTGCTTTTTAATGGAGCTTTGACTGCAAGAGCTGCATCACAACTGTGCTGTGCTGCTGGGGACCAGGCCCTGCACTTCCTGAAGTGGAGCTGATGTGGTTGGGAGGAGAGAGAGCCCTCAGTGCCTGCCAGGGCTTGGTAACCTGGCCCTTCATCACTGCCGAGTTCCTATTGATGCTTTGGAAATAATTACATTTAGATATTGAATCTTGAAACCAATGCATTTAGTGGCTGAAGTGGATGTTCCATTTCTGTGTTTTCAGGATCCTCGTGGTGGTCCTGCAGGAGAAAATCGCCGCCTTTGACAGCTGCACTTTCACCAAAAAATTCTTTGTTACCAGTACGTACAAATCTGGGCTCAGAGGTGGACAGAACATGGGTTTTGTTTGTTTATTTCTTTATTTCTAAATCCTCAAAGCAGGGCTGCATGAATTGTTTGGAGCCTGAGGAAAACTTGCTTTAAAAAAACCAAAAACCCAAATGCTACTCTGTGAATATTGAACTCTTTTTTATATTTTTTATTGCTCTAACTCATTGTAAAGGGCACCCACTCTGCTACCCATCAGTAGCTGAACAATTCTTTTGTTCATTTTGCACAAAAATGTGTAAAAGCCTCAGGTGGGAGTTGCAGGTTATCACATCAGCAGCAATTAAACCCACATCAACAGTGACCTGTTCATTTTTGGTTGTTCCTTTGGCACATTGGGGTTTTTTTTATGTGTCTTTACAGTTCATATTTTACTTTGGAAAGGTCAGAGTTTTAATATTAACAAAGAATGTGCATTTTTCTGGATGTATTTTCAGTCACAATTAGAAAAGTTTCAATTATGTTTTTCTATTATCTCTGTATTTATAAAAACATCTCCTTAGGAGAAGCTGTTTCTGGCCAGTTTGAGCTTCCTGCAGTAATATTCAAGTTGCCAATAGGTGTCAGTTTTCTCCTATCCTTGGATGTGAGACACTGGGAATCTGCTGGGATTCAGTGACAAGATCCAAATGGCAAAGGACTGCTTTGTGTCCTATCCATCACTCCCTTTTATTTCATCAACAAGAATTAGGGTACAAATCTGCTTTATTTGAGACCAAAAGTAAAGAAAACTCCTCAGTGAAATGTGTATTCTGAGAATTTGGGGGCTTATTTTGTTGGTTTTGTTTTGGTTTTTTGTTTTTTTTAAAGGATACTGCAATTTATTTTTAAAATGAATGCCCTGAGGTTAATTTTGAGGAACAGGGATACTCTATTCTTAGCCATAACTTTGATTTGCTGTGTGTTTTTGTGGAACAGCTGAGGAATTTAAAGATGATAAATTAAAACTTTTGGCGATAACGACCAAATGATTTTTTATAAAAATAAAAAAATTCCTGGAACGTCACTAATGCCAGAGTAGTTCTCCAGCTGTGCTGCTTTTTAATGTGAGAAACTCAAGATTTTCTGAAACTTTCTTCTGATTTAATTAAGAACAACTTAATTTTTGGGGCATTTTGGATGCCAGAGCTGGGGCCAGCACGGCCCTTCCCATGCCCTGCCAGCTCGGGGTGGCTGTGACATGGTGTGAGTGGGCAGAGCTGTGTTTTTTCCTGGATTTATGGGGTTTGGGACCTGTCCTGAGGATGCCAAGCTCAGCCATTCCCTGGATCCCACTCCCAGGCGGGTGCTGTGCCCTGGCATGTCGGGGCTGCAGCAGAGCTTTTGTCTGAGCTTTCCCATTTCATGTGCTGAAATCTCCTCCACCTGAGAGCGTGTCTTTAAAGGCTTAAATTCCTCTGATGTGTTTGAAATTGGATGTAAATGAGCTCCCTGGTTTGCTGCAGGGATTTCTGGGAGGCAGCCAGCTGGCCACGGCTGCCTTCTTGGGCTGTGCCCTTTTAAAAAAATAAAAATATTGAAGGACAGTGCCAGTGTCAACTAAAAAAAATTAGAAATCCCTGAAAAGGAAGCTCAGGAAAAGATCTTAGAGGCCTTTTTGTTTGCATTATTGGGGCAGCTTGTGTCCTGCCCAGAGTGATGCTGGTGCACCTCAGCTGTGAGGGTGTCACTGCCTGCCCAGAGCATTTGACAGCAGGAGAAAGATTCTCTGGCTGGTTTTGGTCAGAAGGGAGAGCACAAGGGTCAGAAATATTACTGAGAATCACTGACTCTTTGAAGGGTTTCCTGTTGCTTTCAGGGAAAAGAAAATCTTTTTTTTTCCCCAAGGTTTGGTGATGGTGTGGGAATCACATCTTCATCCACATCAGCTGAGTGATGTGGGAGCCTTAGAACCTCACAGACACAGCACAGCCGTGGAGCAGAAGCTCTTCTCTGTGTTGTTGATTATTTAGACACAGAAATGAAATGCAGGATGTCCAATTAAAAGCAGTGTCAGGAATTCTGAAGTTCCTCAGAAATGCTAATGCAGCTGCCGTGCACATGAGCAGGATTTGTCTTTCTGTTTTTGTTTTTGTGGTTGGATGTGTAGCTCAATATATTGTTACAATAAATACACCATGAAATATTCAGGATGTAGATGGTCAAGTTCGTGCTGCTGTTGGAATGTTTTAACTCCTGCATTTCCTGGTTTTTCCTGAGCAAGTTTGACATAGAACCAACCTTTGTTTTCCCCTGCATGGGATTACATGGAAATGTGCTGATTTGACTTGGATGGCAGGGAGCCAGCACGTTTTATTTGTGCCTTTTGTAACAAAACCTCAGTGTACAGGTGCTCCAGACTGGGAGAGGGAATTTATCACAGGTGCTTGAATGTGGAGGGAAAACATGCTGTAACTATTGGAGAAAAATTACCAGGATATCTCCTAATCTACCCTGTGGGGTGTTCTGATTTTTAAATGTCTGCTAGGAGAAGGCAGAACATCAGTCTCGTGGCAGTCACTTCCATCCATCACTGCTCTCCTGGTGCTTGCAGCCAGCTCCTTTTTCCTAAGAAAAGACACCAAGGGGAGGAGAAAGCCCAGCAGGAATTTCACATCCTGTGCTGGTTTAGGTGCTCATGTGGCCAAATAAAAAAAAAAAAAAAATTCATGTGATACTTATTTTAAGAATGTGTTTCCTTTATTAGTTGTGAGTGTCAAGATGTGGATTTTAAATGGATTTTTAAATAGCTCAGTTTTATTGTGGTTCACTTCAGATTTCCTTCAGAGCCTTTTCTGCACATGGCTGAAGGATCAGAAACCAAAGTGATGCATGGAAACCAAAGTGATGCTCAGGCTTTTTTTGCCCCTACTTTGCTTTAAACAAAAGCTGCAGAAAAGCTGAATCCCATTGATTTCTATTCCATCAGTGCTCCTCACCCCAAAACTGCTTACTTAGTGCAGCACTGATGATTATGAATATGGCCTGATGGATACTTTCCTCCTCCATCAGGAATATCCTGCCCACCCCCTGGGCCCTGAGTAAAGATCCTCCCAGATAACATCATGCATGTGGCATCATCCCTGTGGCCACTAACGAGGGCCTGCTCAGCTTCCCTGGCCCTTCCACTCCTCATATTGATAAATTCTCCATCCAGGATTCCCCAGGGCTGGAGACAGATATTGCAGCCATTAGCTGGCACCACATTTCTATTGATGCTCTGCTGTAGAGCCCTGAGAGGTAATTCTGCAGATTTTAGTCAGAGTAGTTTATTGTACAGAAAGTCTCAAAAGGCTCTCCTCACCCACCAGCCAAAAATCAGTCTGTGGATGTTGAGTGCCCTGCACCTCTCCAAGTGAATAAAGGCCCCAAAGCAAATGGTGTTGGATGCTCTGATCTGCAGATTGGCTTTGGGATTGCTGCTTGCTCTCACATTCATGCACAAGGAATAATTTGGTGGTTTCAGTTTGTCACAGGGCTGCTCTGGAAATCTTGGAGGTTTTTTTGGACATTTCTGTTGGAATTCCTTCCCCTGCTGGGCTCTCAGGGAGAAGTTGGAGCTCTTGACATTGAAGTAAAAACTCTGGGTGTCTTATGAAGAGGTTTAATGCCTGAAGAGTCACATTCTTCCAGAAGCTGGGTGTGTTTCCCTGTGAGCTGTGGGCACTCCTGGTGATCCCACACGGGATAATCATTGCCAGGATTCCTTTGGCTGTGGGGGAGCCAGTGGGGAGGGAGCTCCTGAGTCCCAGGATTTCCTTGATCACTGAAGAAGAGCCAAGTATGTCCCTGTGGATTGCTGGAAGCACTTTTAATTTTTATACACCCACATCCAAATGAGCACCTACCCCTTCATGGTGTTTTTCCCTGAGAAATGCTGATTTAATTTTGTTTTTTCTTTTTAACAGCATTATTTATATGACTGGGTTTTTTTTTTCCTGGCTGTGGGAATCAATGTCTCACCATTCCAGGATAATGCTGAAACACTTTTTGGAGAGGTCTTTAGGGCACTGTGGTGGATTTATGGGAGCAAATGGCTTTGGTGCTTGCAGGAGGTTTTGCTGCACTGCAGGAAAATGTAAATACAACAGAAAAGCTGCATAAAGCCACAACAGAGGCCTCAGACCCCAAGATGTCTGTCTGTCATATCTCCTGGCTGTGACAGTTTTATAAATTAGATGTAAAACAGGAAGTGCTCTTTGTTTCTATCGAAGTTATTTTTATCTAAAGCACCCAAATCCTTAATGTTAAAGGGCAGACAAAGCCATCTGACAGTGTCCTGCACAGAAACAACAACCCCCCCTGGCAACTTTTATTGTTTGTCACTGTCCAAGTCTGAACAAAGAAAAAAAGTCAACCTGAGATGAAGCATTGCCCTGAAATCAATCAGATTGGTGCTAAATGGAACAGCCAGGCCTAATGAACATGAAAGGCCACTGGTATTTTTAGGAAAAGCTCTGGGATTGTGCTTGGACCTGTGGAGTAACAGTAAAATCAGAAAATCATGGAGTTCCTGAGTTGGAAGGGACCCACTGGGACCATCAAAGTGCAGATGCTTCAAACTGCCAAGGTGGAGTAGACAGGGAAGGAGATCTCTGTAGTAATAATAATAATTATTATAATTATAAAGAAGAAAAAAAGGCCTTGGGTGGCAAAGCTGATTTCTCAGTGGGTCCATCCTGTTCCTTTGCTCTTTTACTCAATTTTATGGGTGATGCTTAAGCAGAAGGAAGTACAAGAACAATAGAAGAGTTTTGGAAAGTATCTGACAGGGTGAGAGTAATAACATTTACACAGGGCCTTTCATCTAGAAGGAACCCAGAGGAATTTATAAACAATATTGCTTTATACAGTTTATAAACAACAAAAAAATTGGTTTGCTAAAAAAACTAAAAAAATAACCAACGAAAAAAAAAAAGAGATAAAACAACTGATGTGAGTTGTTTACCTTGGAATAAACAAAGCTTTTGCTACAGCAGTATCACCCTACCCATTATTTAGTGCATATTCCCTCTCTGTGCTCTCTGTCATGGATCTGCTCTGCACTGCAAGACTTGAGGATGGAGCTTTGGAATTCCATTCCTCTGGAGAGTTCTGTGTTTTGTGAGACCCAGAGGAGAATTACAGATTGATTATTAGAGAAGCAGCATCACTTCAGTGGGTTCTTGGAGCTGTTTATTTAAAAATACACAATGGCCCTGCTTCCCTGATTTTTGAAGTGATAATCCAGCAAGTCCTTTGAATGATTAAAGGCAAAGAATTCTGGTTGAAATGAGTTAATTCTTTTGGAATTTGTTTAGAAAACTGTGTTTAACACCACTGCACACTTCAGCTGACAGATGTCATCTTTAGGGAACTTTGCTGGGCACTGAACAGAGAAATCCTTGTTTCTCCAGAAATCAGGAAGGTTCCTTAGGGTGGAGGTGAGCCTGGGAATCTCTGCCTTCATGGCATTCCCTGTGACCCAGAAGAAGCCATTTCTGCTTTATTTTGGGATTAGAGACTGAATCCTAAAAGGCTTTTGTACAATAACTGCCCATTCCCTCAGCCTGAAATAAAACTGGTTCCTCTGGTATGGATTCCTCACAGGTACAAGGTGTGGCAGATCCATTAAAATTCCTCCCCTAGGAAACAGAAAATTGAAATTAGTTATAGAAAAGGATGAGCATGTACCACTGCAAAGGAAACAGGAGGGAACTGGAGAAAAGAAAGCAGTGAAATCAATGGAAAAAGAAAGTTTTCCTATTAAACTGGTAGGGAAAAAAGACTGAAACAAGACAGAAAAGAACTTAAAATGTTTTTCATTAGAAAGTAAGAACAAAGTCAAGATAGAGAGGATGAAAGTCTGGAAAATACCAAAACCAGATTTGGTTTTTTTTTTCCCCCTGGACTATAAATATTGTTGTAGGGAATAAAGTTCTTGTAATGTGCTGTGAAATTAAAAACCAACCAGTAGTGTCTTAAGATAAACATGATGGGATTTGTTTGAAGGAAAGCCATGTTAGGTGATTCTGATTTGGCTTTTCATTCCCTCAGCTTTATTAATTCATGTATTAATTTGCAATAGTTTATCAGACATCATTTAACAGTGTGTTAAAAAAAAGAAATAACAGTGTGTTTGAAAAAGAAATAAAATCATTCTCTGGGTAAGGAATTCAGCAAACTGAAAATAAACCCTGACTTAGCTTAGACAAGTTCTGGCTGTCAACATCAGATTTTTCTAGAGAGAATATTGTATTCCTATATTTCCTTTAAATCTTAAAAAAAAAAAAAAAAAAAAAAAAAAAAGGGAAGAAACTGAGAAATTGTAACACTGAAGAATTTACCATCTTGGAAGTGGGAAACCAAGGCCCAGGATATCAGGTCCCAGGGTGTCCTTAGCCAAGCCCCTCCTCAGAGGGATCCTGGAGCCCATTTCTTATTCCTCACTGTTCCTTAGAGCAGCACCAACTGGAATTTTCTGGGTGTAGGAACTTCATAAAATTAGCAGGAAAACTTAGACTTTGTTTCTGATTTTCAAAATTGTGATTTTTTTTTTTTCCCCCCCAGCTTTCAAGTTACTCATTTCCTCTGCAGAGAGGCAGAAGATAACTGTGTACTCCAAAGTTATAAAGACATTTCCTGTAGGTTTTCACTGGTGTTTTTGAGTAGGCCCAGTTAAGCTGGTTTTAAGATCAGCTATTTTTTAGTACTTGCTTGGTTTGCTGCACTTTGGGAAGGACTTTCCCTGAGTGATCCTTTCTTGGATGACCTCTCCATGCTGTCATTAAAACTTGGAAACTTTGGTCTTCTTGACAGTTAGTTCTGCATTCTCATTATGTTCATTCCTATTGTAAACACGCTGAAGTTGCTGCTGTTATTGCTTAGAATGGCTTTTTCCTCTGTTGTTTGCAAGTCTGGTGGAGAGAGAAGTTAATCTTTAAGAGAGTGGGGCTGGTGAGGATTGGATGGCCCAGCTCGATGGGTCACGCCGTGTCTGTCTCTCCATTTGCCTCGTAGATGATGTTCTGCTGACTCCAGCTGTTTTTTTGGAAAGCAGAAAAACAATTTGCTTTTCCTTCCCATAAAGTATAACCCTTTGTTTATCCTTGTGCTGCTGCAAGTTTCCAGAATGCAAAGACTTGCAAAGAAAAGAAAGGGAGGAAATAGCTCCCTTTTTTAAATGCTGTTTTTCATATCGGAGAGTAGAATTTAGGACCAACTGAATTGTTGACCTTTGTGGAGTTTATTCTTAGAATTGGCTGATTTGTGTGTGGAGTCTGATTGACTGAGCCCAGTTCATGGGACAAACCACGGGCAGTGGGTTTGGGGAGGGCAGTCCCAGCTTTTCTAAGTAACTCTTCTGTTCAGTGATCAGTTTTGGATTTGAAGAATTCTTTTTGCAGTTCTTCGATGACTTCAGTTCACTGAAGTAATTGAGAACAGCTCCCTTTTCCAAGCAGGACTTGATTTTTTGCTACGAGTTGTTGAATTGCTGAGGCTCCTTTAGTTTTCTCCTGCAGGGATGTTACGGATTTGGGAAACGCAAGTCACTGGTTCTAAAGTCACTGTAGAGATTTACATGACGAAGGTTATCATCTGGCAACTTTTAGTGCTGTATTTTATACATAAAAGGGAAGGTAAAAGAAAGGTTTGGGGGACCTGAATTCCTTTCTTGACCCAGATAAGAACTGCTGAGGCAGAAATGGGCATTAAAACCTCACCGCTCCTGATCTATAATGTCATCGGAAGAACACGTTTGTATTTACAACCCAGGGCTGTATTTACAACCTTTTTTTTTTGCTTGCTTTGTTCCTTAAGAGGCTCTGGCTACCCACATTTTATGCACTCCTGGAATGCAATAACAATTGTGGCATCATCTCTTCAGAATTCGTTTTCCTTCCTGAGATCAGGCCGCCGATAAGGCCTCACCAAACCCTCCCTGGTTCTGCCTGAGATGGGTTTAGTTGGATGAATTCATTCTCTCCTTCCCTTGCTTGCTGACCTTTGAAACAGCTCGCTGGGATCTTTGGAATTTTGCAATACCCTCAGTGCTCTGCTCTGGAAAATGAAACCCAGAGTTGTTTATCTCGGCGGGGCCTACGCAGGCCCAAAAACGCACCCGAAATGTTGTCAAAAGTCCACAGAAACTTCCAGAAAGGTGTCAGCACCTCCCACACGCCTGCTCACTGCTTGGCAGGTGTGGCAAATAAAACCATTCTGCTTCTGGAAGTTCTGCTGGCCTCAGGAAAGGTTCTGGACTGGTTTGGAGCCTGCTGGAAAAGACCTGGATATTTGCAGAGGCTGGGTTGCTTTTCCTTGCTGTGGGTGCACAGAGTCTCACATGAGAGATTTAGAAAATAGAAAGCTGAACTGGCAGTGCGAAAAATGAAGTTCACCTTTTTGGTAGGATTTAAAAGGTTTCATAAAAGACAATAAGGTCAAGGCAATAAAGCAAAATATACAGTTGGGGTGTCTCTGGTCAAGAGCACACCCCTGTCCCAGAGAACCCCCCCTTAATTATGGATATTTAAACTTTTTTAAGAACTCATTTCCATGTTTCTGGGAGCTGTTTTGCATGGTCACTCCTTGGTCCTGCCTTTTTAGAGCGTGTTTCTTAGCTGTAATTTTAATGAATTCTGCTTATCAGCCTTAATTTGGGCCTTGGTCTGTAATTTCTGCAGATGGTCGGTGCTGGAGCTGGGATATCAGCAGCAGATTCTCCATTCTCCATTCTGCACTGGGTGCTATCCTGAGCAGGATCAGTTCACTCACTGCAGAAACACTTCAGAAACTTTACTGCTAAAGAAAACTCTCTCTTTAACCCCATTTCCATCCCACACATATAATATCCACCCTATATGAGTGCAAAAAACCCCCAATCCCATAATCTGTATTTATAACAACTTTAACTGTACAACACTCATCTGAATATTTGCAAAAAGCCAATTTATAATCTGTGTTTATAACAGGCAGTGCCTGGGTTTGGGTTTTATTTTTTCTTTAGGATTTTTGTGATACACTGACTCGAAGTGGTGTATGTGTTCTGAAATGCTGTTTGCCTGCTCTCCTTCAGCCCAGGGCTCCTTTAAATCAGACACACATGTCTGGAAGGTCCTCAATATTTTGTTTCTTGGCCAATCAGTGAGAGAATTTAAATGGCTAAATTGACTGTATTAGCCTAAGAACTGATGAAAACTGAGATTAACCATTTGCTTGATAGCTTCCTCCTTACCCCTGTTTTTCCTCCTTATTTTTTCATGTAAAAATGCATATTTTTAAATTCAAAATATTTATTTTATTTATAAAATTTTTATTTTACTTATAACATTTTATAAAAATACATTTTTAAAAGACTTTATATATGAAATGCCATTTAATATGGGCCTTTCCATGTTTTCATTCACAGCTATTTTCTCTTACAGGTATTTTCATGTTTTTAATCCTCAGGAATAATTCTCTTTTCTATGCTCATTTTTATCCACATGTATAAATCTATTTTTAATGATAATATAAAGGTAATGGAAAGCAGGTGAACAGTGGAAACATTGCCACCAGTTTTAAAGGAATTATGAGTTTTCCCACTGTGTAAAGTTAAGTTTGTACAAAAGTCTGTGGAGAGGATGAGGGCTCGTATATAGAATTGTTAAAATCAAAACCAAGAGCATTTGGAAAGGCTGAGGACTTGTATATAGAATTATTAAAACTGAAACCAAGAGCACAATACATCCTTTCATGCAATAAAAATCTAGGAGAGCTTGAAGTGAACAAACTGTTCCCCAACAGAAAGGTGTCAGTCACATAAAATGAATTCAGATGTGAAGATACAAAACCAATCGGTCAAACATCAACATTCCCCCAGCCCAGAATGTCATTTTTCTATCAAAATGGCTTTAAAAATGCAAACACGAGGAGAAATGAATATTTACACATAATTAAATGTTCCAAATAGCTCATCTAACCACAGCCTTATCTCTAGAAACAAAAATGCAAGCATCCATTGAGTGATATTAGCAACTGAAAGGCTTTTGTTTAGACTCTTTGTTTTCTTGGCAATAAATAAAATTCTTTGGAAGAAGTCATGAAGAGAATTTCTTAATGTTGCCTTTTCAAACTTTGCAGGCTGCTATCCTTGTCCAGGGCCAAACATGAACCCTATTGCCCTTGGAAGCCGTTGGCTTGCTTATGCAGAAAATAAGGTAAGAGGGGCTTTGATAGCAAAAATACTTCCAGATTTTGTGTATATGGGGGGGAAAAAGAAAAGAAAAGATCTCAGGAGAAATGTCTGTGCAAAAGAAAGTCTGTCAGAGGGGTTGCATTAAATGACAGACTTAAGTATTTTAAGATATGAGATCTTTACATTTGATTTAAGCTCAGTTTAAGGAACTTGGCAGGCAGAGGTGACAGCCATGAGCATGTGTTTGCAGGGAGGTTACTCCAGAATCAACCCATTTTGTGCTTTAAAATTTCAAGCATTTAATTATAGATACTTCTGAAGGTAGGCAAAAAAAAGCACTTCCTAAATTCTGTTTGGGGAAACTGAGTCTGGGCAGAGCTTGGGTTTGTCTGAGCCAACACAGCAATGCACTCTGGAGGTTAGAAAATAGCATTAAATTGGCCACTTTTGAACATCTTTGAAAAAGTTAAGCTCCAGGAAAAAAGAAGAAAAATTTGAAAGACCCTTTTCTTCTTTCTAGAGATAAAGAAAATAGATCCTCAAGCAAAGAAATGATCATTGCTTTTACCCAGAGAAGTGGTTGTGTATTTAAACTTGAAGTGAAGCCTAAATTCAGCTCCTGATACCCTATTTTTATTTCAAAGCAGATTTTTTTTTCCTTTCCACCTGTGACTGGAGAAGCTGTTTCTAGAGCTGAGGCAGAAAGGAGCAGAGGCAGATTTTAGAAATGTATTTGCTGCTGCACCTTCTCCAGGACAGCTGATTCCTTCCCAAATTCAGGCCTGCCTTTCCTTTAGTGCCACACCTTGCTGATGCTGGAAAACTTAACCCTGCTCAGCATGGGATTTTAAAAGTATTGCTGCCAAAATACCAGCAAAAGAATTGTATCACAAAGGGAATTTCAATGGGTTGTGTGTTCCCAGGTAAATTCACTGGGGGCTTTCCCTAGTTTGGGTGGTTTTATTTAGATATTTAAATATAAGAAGGACAGAAAAACCTGTAGAAACAAATATTTAATTTTCTTTAGCAACATATTCTGTGTGCAAGCAACAAATATCTGTATTTCTTCCTAATTTTGCATAGAAGCCCAGATTCTATTGTTAGTTAGGGTTCAAAGGCAAAACCTCCTTTTGTGGGGTGATGGCAGGTACAAGAGTCTTGATTTATTGATTTTGAAGGAAGGCAATAAAAAGCAAACCCCACATACATTCCTTTAATCTATAAAATGCAAAGTTTCAAACAACTCTTTTCCTTTGTCATTTCTTTGCTTGCTCGTCATAAAAAGGAGGGGAAAGCCACACTCGGATTCTTAGAATGGCTGATATTTAATGTTACATATACATGGCTAAAGCTTTTGATTATATTTATTTAAATTTATTTGTGGTATTGCTGCCAGACCAAAAATCCCACCATTTCAAAGTTTATGAATTCTTCCTGAGTACTCATCTGGTAATTGAAAACTGGAGCGGGGGACGCGACAGTCTGGGTGGCACCCAGAAGATTATAAAAAGGGGTTAAGTGTCTCAGCAGGGCTTTTTGCTGTTTGTAGGAAAAAACACACCACTGTACATGATAAATAAGAGCTCTGGTAATGGGTTCTGGGGTTGTGTAGTTTAATAGTAGTGACTTGGTTGCTGTCTTTCTTCTCGTAGCTGATCCGATGCCATCAGTCCCGTGGTGGAGCCTGTGGAGACAACATTCAGTCTTACACTGCCACAGTCATTAGTGCTGCCAAAGTGAGTCCATCATCTGCCCTGGGAGAGCATAATGATGAGGTTTCCCTGCTGAATTGGGCTGTGTGTCATCACCCCCTCCCTTCTGAGGGCTGAGAGCCCTGCAGGCAGCAGCACCGGGCCTGCCCTCCCCATCCTGCAAACCTCGGCCTAACTGCAGCTTCCCACAAAGTATTCCTGTGTCTGAACTGATTTTTGCAAGTTTTATTTCTTGCAAACAGCTGTTTGTGTTAGAGGGGAGTGACAGGGGGATGGATTTGTAGAATGGCTGTTCATAGTGGCACAAGTTTATCTGATTAGAAATCAACATTGGGAATTATTGGTCTTTTAGCATCATGAAAAGTGACTTTACAAGTGCCTGGTGCTTGTTGGGCTCCATCACACCCCCATTATACATTTTGCTCTCTCTGAAGGGTGACAGCACAGTGCTGGAGCTAATTAATTACCTTCTTTGAAGGTTAAGGCTTATTAATGACTGTTTACATATAGGATCCATTGCCTCGTTTTCTTACTTCAGATGATGTTATAAAATCCCTCTGTTTTCAGAGAAATGTCTGGGCTTTTGTAGTATCAAAAGGAGCCCATGGCTTGGAAAAATCCTAAACAAGACTGAGCACAACTTTAGTTTTACTGTCTCCCTCCCATCTCCTTTCCTTGCTGCAACAACAATTTCTTTTTCTCACACACACACACAGAGTGAGCTTTGGCACTGTGGGGTGAACTCGGTGCTGATTACAAGCTTCCCTTGTAACCACCAGCCTTTTCATTTCTGATATGTGCAACAAAACAAACCTAATAATAGGAATGAAATGACAGCACGGGGCACAAGGCTCAGTGGCACCGAGGAAAACAGCAGTTAGGAGAAGCCACAAAGAGAGACACAGGGCAGGCCAGCTCATGTGAAAACAAAACAGAAAAACAAACATAGTCCATCACAATCACAGTGTGGCCAGAGAAGGAGAAAAATCACAGCTTTTTACATTGTTGAGGGGAGCTGGAATTGCTCCTCTCCTGGGGTGATTTGCTGGATCTCTGTTACAGTTAAAAAAACACAGTTACAAAAAAGGTGTGGGGGGAAATCTCCCCCAATTCCTTCAATCCCAGCATCGTGAACATCTCTTTTATAACACAGATAAGTCTGAAAAACTGACTGGCTTAGTGTGATCAGCCACAGTTTGGATCAGATGTGGCAAAATCCTGCAAACAGATCACTGTAGCTGATGGCCTTCCCTGCTGAGTAGTCCTAACCAGGGATCATAATCCAGAAATTCTGCTGTTAAGCTGAATTTATCACACTGAAGTGGTGCTATTGCATCATGTGAGTAGATGCTGAAGATAAAATGTGTTTATAATCAGAGGAAAGAAAAGATTGTTAGGCTCTGTACAGAGATAAACTCCCAGTGAGAGTTGGGGAAAGGGATAATCCCCAGGGCACGGGCTCTGTGCTGCTCTGTTTGCACAGCACATTGCTCATGCCCCTGCCTGTTGGATGTTACTGTAATAGACAAGATTCATCCTAATACAGTTTTAAATATTTGCATGATTTGGCTCTTGAGGAGTGTCTCAGCCTTAGTGTATTAATTTGTTATCCATGAGTGCGCCACAGTAAATCTGCAATGTTTAATTTATTAGTGATTTCATTGAGTCTTGGCTTGCTGTCTAGCAGGTTTTCATCTCTGGGAGCTGCAGGGCTGACTTTCTTGCTGCCAAATAGATTCTCCACGTATCTGTTGCTCTTTGTCCATCTCATTGCCTCACCATCAGCTTCACTCCTTCCTTATTTAATTCTTCATTTATGAACTCTGCTGCTCTTGTGTCCTGTCAGCTGCAGGGGTTTGTAGTTCCTTTGCTTTGATCAGCACAGGAGCAGCTTTTTGGGATGTGGATGTCCTTTCCTTCTCCCTGCACTGCTGCTTTTTGGTTCAGAATGCTTCCATTAAAGTTCTTGTTTTGCCAGGTTACCTTGGGTTACAGCCTTTGGCCTCCAGTCTCCTGATGAAGTGAAAGAACTTTCATATGAGAGAGAAGGAAAGCTGAGAGCTTTCAGCAGGGTCACTTTGGAGAGTTGCCTTTCAGATCCTCTCTCAAAGGTCTTGCTGGCAGCACAGAATATTTTCTGTCAGGTTTTCCCCTTTGCTGACCCATGGCCTGGTGGGGCCAGGGTTTGTCCTCAGTGGGAGCTGCTGCTCTTGGTGCAGCAAATCAATTTCCTCCTTAATAAAATAACTTGGGAGTTACTTGGGAAGGTCCCTGTTAACCAAAACCACCGAGGGCAAAGTTGTGATGGTGCTGGTGGCTTTCTGAGTGTTCATGTTCTAAAAACTCTGGGAGTTTCTGTCATGTCCCCAAACAGAAAATGTGCCAGGATTCACAGTTGGGTTAATGATGAGTGAAGAGAAGAATGGATGTGTTTGGGAAAATCAAAGTATCATTCCTTAGAGGAGGTGAAGGATGCACCCAGTGCATGTGGACAGGAAAGGCCCTTCCATGGATAAAGATTCTTTTCAGTCCAATTGAACAAACAGAGTAGCATGGACACGGAATTTCCTTCAGAATAAACCCTATTATGCCTTTGTTCAGACTGAGTGTGAGGCTCAGCTTTGCTGTGTTGGCACCCAAGGCAGATCTTTTTGGTATCTCTTTCTGCTTTCTATAGATTTTTCATTTGCAATCAAATAGATCATATAAAATGTATTTATTATGAGAAACAGGAACAGCAAATTGTGTTGTCACTAAAAGGATGCGAGGCCTTTGTTGGAACAAAGCATCCTAACAGGCACTGAATGGTGCATTTTAATTCTTTTAATCTAATTAAAGTTGCACTTACTTTTCAATTAAATAAGGTATGAGGGCATACATCTATTGTAATTAAATATATGTATTTCTTTATATTCAAATAAATATAAACAATCATGTTTTGAAGTAGATAGGGTACACATGAGCTTATAAATAATGTGTTTCTGCATGCTGTGGATCAGTTACAAAAGGAACTGGATCAAGTATTTTCATTTTATTTATCAGCAGACTTCACTGGCAGCTTCCCAAAAGTGACAAAGGAACTGGGACAGTGCAAACTCGAACCCATTTCATTTAAAATGTATTTGCCCTGTCACATGTCTCACATCAAATTATAAACCAAGTCCTTCTCACCTCATAACTCCTTTGCTTGATTCCTTCTCCATATCTTTTAATCCTGTCCTGGTGAAGTGATTTAGCAAATGCTGCATCTGTTTTCTCTTGTTACCTGATAACTCCTTAATGAGGACTCACAGCTTATGTGAGAGCAAGGTCATTAGCCCTAATGGATGGAGGGGACAGCTGATATGGCATGGGAAAGGTTAAACATTGCCCCCGAAGTTTTTGCAAAGACACCCAGCAGCACAGGGCAGTAAGTGCTGGGATGGTCCTGCTCTGAGATTTTGGAGCTGATGGCCCTGCACAGCTCTCCCTGCTGCAGGCCCACGCTGCTCCCACGTGCAGCAGGGGCACGGGCATTTCTTCTGGAGAGCTGCACTTTTGTGTGTTTGGTGCTTTGCCATCCCTTTGCTCTCCTTAGGAATATTACAGGTATTTGCTGGAGCAGGGCAGTTACAGGTTTTAGCTTTTTCCCTCACACTGGTATTTCTCCAGGTAGCATTTTCTGCTTTCTCCCCCCTGCTTTAGAAACTCAGATCGAATCATTTGCTAGGATTTGAGCTATTGGCCAAAAACCTGCCTGGTCAGTTTTTGCCAGCAGAGCTGGAATGCATCCCTGTGATGGCACTGGGGCTATTTTAGGTTTATTCCTCAGCTATCAATATCTGCTTTATGTTACCTCTCCCAGCCTCCTGAATTCACCACTGTTCAAACCCCGTTTATTCTCCTCTGGCGTAGCCGGGTATAAAAAGAAATAACAAGAAACAAATGGCAGGATATTACTAAAGACTTTAAAGCCCCAAAGCCATTGCTGTGCTAAGGGCCTGGCTCGAT
This sequence comes from Polioptila caerulea, assembly GCA_013397295.1. Classification (NCBI taxonomy): domain Eukaryota; kingdom Metazoa; phylum Chordata; class Aves; order Passeriformes; family Certhiidae; genus Polioptila; species Polioptila caerulea. The sequence continues at coordinate 262,646 of VYXF01012762.1, read as the reverse complement.
TTTAAGTGGAAGTATCTCCATTAGCATTAATGGGGTGAGTCCATCAGCAGAGGCATCTCAGAGGTTAATCAGCCTTCCTGGCCATCGATACCGTGTGGCGCCTGCTGCTGTTGGCCCTTCTGAGGCTTTCCTGACAACACACTAACAGACTTTGTGTAAGTCATTTCCCATGAATTATTAAAACAAACGTTTGGCTGCTAATTGATGAACACTAATGTGTTTTCTAATCACTGCAGTTTGAGATTTTAGCACTAAACAAAGCAGTTGCAATTGATTTGTGGCTGCTTCTTGGTTTCAGCCTGGGATCTGGATATTTTTTTTTTCCTTTTCAATTTAGCAGGCAGCTTAGCTTGTCTTTTTAGTTAAGAATTGGCTTGTTACAGTGTCATTCCATTCTGATCTCTTTTGCTATTTTTTATTTATATTGCATAATAAATCTGCTTGGTTCTTTACAGGCAAAGAAGGCACAGTCCTTGGTTCAAGGAGAAAATACTTAAAGTTGTAGTTGGGCTTGTTTTTCTTTCAGTCTGCATCTCTCCTTCTGTGTCTACTCTGCCTCTTTCTCCAAATAAAATAAAGCAAAACAAAAATAATCTTCAGCATCTTTAGCTGCTAAAAGCTGGTGCAGTGAATGTGTTTTCAAACCCATGTCTGGGAAACTTTGCAGAGCCTGCAAAGTCCTGTCCCTTGTGCTGGGATGTGCCTGGGAGTTCCAGGACACTGAGGGTGGCGTTTTTAATTTTCCTGGATTTGAGTCTCACATTCAGTTTTAATGCTGAATTACTGAGTGAAAAATGAGTGTGTCAGATGTAGCAAAGGCCAAATTCTTGGTCTCTTGCACTGTGCAGAAGACAAAACTCTGTCAGCTTTAGGGGCTGTTTGTATTTTTGTGTGAGCAAAATGCACCTCACACCCTTTGTGGGCTCATCTCTGATCCTTCTGACCATCCATGCTATGGGAGTAAGTAAAATCAAACTTAAAAAAACCCGAAACCATTAAATTATTTGAGCGTTAAAATACTCCTTTTTTCCTTAATGTTCTGGCATAATTGACTTCCAAAATAAAGGTGAATTCTTCCATTTGCTTGGATGCCAAAATTTTTTTTCAAGCTGTTTCATTCCAGCCTTTTGCAGCCGATACATCGCTCCTGAACAAATCCACTTCTAGAAAAAACCCCCGAGCTGAGCCCACAGCACAGCCCTAAGCAGCATTTCAAATGGGTTTTATTTCCCTTTTTTGCAGACAATCAAGACCGGGCTGACCATGGTGGGGAAGGTGGTGACCCAGCTCACGGGGACGCTGCCGTCGGGAGCCACCGAGGAGGAAATCCTGGCTCACAGCAACCTCCGCCGGAGCCCCCTGGTGCCTGGGATTGTCACCATCATCGACACCGACACGGTGGCAGAGGGACAGGTAACAAACAGAGTGACACAGCCACACCTGCACTGCCCCCACCATCCCAGGGAAATCCTGTCTGTGCTGTTGGCACTGAAAAATAAAGCAGATTTTGGCCGGGGCGGGAATTTTACAGACCCTCGGAGCTGGGATCAAATCGTGTTTGGGACTGAAATGCAGCCAAAATGTGTTGGCCTTGCAGCATATTTATTTATGTGACACTTTGACAGGATCAAGTGTGAAGTGTCACATTTTGTCTGCCCAACACTTGTTCCTAATTGACATTGATGGATGCTGATCAGTCGGGTGGAGATGGAGTCTGAGGATTTTATTAATCCACGGCGTGGCTGAGGCTGGCTTTGCTTGGGAACTGGGGAAACTGTTGAATTCCAGGTTAAAAAAAAGGATGAGAGAAGTTGGGTGTGAAGTGTGAAAGTTCTAATTGGATAGAAATCCCAAATGCAGTGGAGCACGATGCTGTTTTGTGGGGCATTTGTTCTGTTTTATAATCCTGAATTTCCTGGATACAACAATGCCCCGAGCAGTGCATCAGGCAGGATCATCTGTTACAAACTCCACACCATTATCAGACAATTTAGAAATTGCTGGATTTTCCTGTCTGTGAGACACAGAAGATATCCATGTCTTTTTTTGTTTGTTTCTACCACTCATTTAATTTTAAAAAGTGTCTGGTCCTGGACTCAGTGTTTATGCAGAACTCCCACACACTTCATTATTCTGTAACTAGTCTGTGAGATATTTTTTTTTTCTCATGGTCACATTTATTGAATTGAAAGCAAAAAAACTTTAATTTTTTTCTTGTTTTCCTCTGTCTTTATGATGCTTATTGCAGGTAAGTTAGTGAGGTATTAAGGACACATCAGAAGTCAAATAATTAGCCAAGTTATTTTTTTTTTTGACAAGATAATAAAATCTTTTACTTGAAAAAAAAACAAAACAAAGAAAAACTTTATGATTGTTCCCTGAGAATTAACTTTGGAGTATTTAGCCAAGCAATGTTGCATTGAGAGGGAAATGTTCATAAAGCAGTCGAGACATTTTCTTCCAAAATTGAAATAAAAGAAAGAGGATAATGGAGAAAAAAAAATTAAGATCCTAAAGTCAGGTCTTAAAATAATTCTGTTGGCTGTTAGGATTTGGTTTTGTTTCCAGAGGAAAAAAAAAACAATCTTTTGGCTCTTCAAAAACAACAAGGAAAGAAAAAAAAAGACAAATTTGACTTCATAAATTTCTGATGAAGCTGTTTAATGTGGTCATTATTCCTGCTGGTCGCTGTCTGTGCTTTGATTCTTCTGCATTGGCCTAGGGGGGGAAAAAATGATAGATCTTTGGTTTTTAGGGCTTGTTATATATGATTGAGAGTTTTTATGAACTTGTCCTCTGACCCTGACAATGGTAGGAGCTATCAAAGCCTAAAGGGCACTCCAGGAGAGGAGCTGTAAAAATGATAACGTTTGTCCTGTCCAAACCCTGCTGCTCTCACATCAATAAACCATCAGCTCGAGGAAAATAAGTTTTGTCTTGAACCTCTAGGAAGCTGGATATCCTAATTGTGTGTATTGCATTCATATTTTTGCAAGCTGAAGTTTTAAAATGCTGTTAAATTATACAATTTATTTCCAGTGTTGTGGTTTGCTTTCAGAATTATATTTATTTCCAAGAAAAAAAACAAAAAACAACCAAACCATTCTTTTGCTTGTCAGATTTTCGTGGTGCAGGAGAGTGTTGAAACAATTTTTTCTTACTGAAACATTCCTCTGGCAAAAAAAAAAAAAAGCTGATTAAAACTAAAGAAATGCACTTTGTACGTGGTCATTGCACAGTGCCAGTGCAGAAACTGCTCCTGTGAGGGTGTGTGGGTGCTCCCAGTGCTCTGGGTCTGTCCCTGTGCCCCCAGCTCTGTTTGCAGTGGAAATGGGAATTTCTGTGCAGATGCTGCTTTGGGGCAGAGTCCAGGGAGTGTTTGAGCCCCTGGGAGCCCCCAGCGAGGTGGGGCTGGCCCTGGGGGCTGCCCACAGAGCCCAGCCCAGACGTGGGAGCTGCTCATGCTGGGGATTCCTGACTTTCCAGGAATGGGATTTTGCTCTCCTGTGGGAAATGAGGTTGCTGGCAGTGCTCACCTGAGCTCCCTCCTCACCTGGGCTGCCCTGGAGAGCTGCTGGGGCAGGCTGGGGGTGCTGAGTGCAGCCTCTCTGCTGTTCCAGGTGTTTCCTAAAGTTACTGGGTTAGAGAGTCACAGCTTCACAGCATCAGCAAGTTTGGGAAAGACCTGCAAGGTCATCAAATTCCCCAGCCTTAGACTGGATCCTGCCATTCCCATGAAATCAAATTGCCACATCTGCTCGTTTTGTGTGTCCTCCCAGGGATGGTGACTCCTCTTCCCTGTGGGGGAACTCCTCTTCCAGTGCTGAACCACTCTCAGTGAAAGGATTTGTCCTTGTTTTATCACCATTTTTTTTTTCAGGAATTTCTCAGAACCTTTCCAGGTTCCTGAGTGCAGAATTCTGAGTGGAATCCCCAAACCCTTCCTGCTGCCTTGGGATGTTCATGGCTGTGCCCATCACCCTCTTTCTCCACTCACTGAGAAACCTGAATTTAAAATTCCAACCAAGGATTTTCTGGGCTGAATTAACACTTGGAGAACCTTGGGATTGGTGTGTGTTCACTTGGGTTTCAGCCTTGGCACAACTGAGGGGAATTTCAGAAGCAGGGAAGAATTCTTTTCTTATCATCAGTGCCCTCCTAATATAAAATAAATCCCTCACCTTCTTCAGGTCTATAAAGATTTCTGCACAGCCTGACTAAGAATTTGGGTGTTGCAGTGAAAGATACATTTTCCAAGTAATAAAATTGGCCTGTAAGATAAGTTACAGTTAAAAAAAAAAAAAAAAAATTAATCTGCTTTTAAAAGAGAAAGAAAATGAAAGACAACAATAAATCTAAGGCAGGCAAATACATCATTTTGGAGGAGAAATAAGCATTTCTTTTTGAGTGAGGAAGCATTTTTTAAAAAATAAATTTCTCTAAAATTTTGCAAAGTATTGATCCAAGTTCTTTCTCAGCACACACTTGTAAAGATGGACTGAGCTGCTCTGTGCATGGGTACAAATCCAACAATTTGTGTGCCAGGAGGATGGTGAAGGGACACATTTGGGACACAAAGCAGGAGGACTGACTGTATTTGTCACTATTTTTTAATCATTTCTCCTATTTCAAAGGCTTTTAGTAGGAGGGGTGTGAGAGGGAGCTCCTTGTGTCTCCTTCCCTGCCCTGTGCTGCCGTGGCAGAGGGTGAAATGCAAACTCACACTGAAAAATCCACAGTTAAACACCAAAGAACTCTCCTAATGTCATCCTGCAGGATTCAATCTGCAGGGAAAGGATTTTTAATAAATGTGAATGTAGATATTGTAGTAAACTCTCATCCCCAGCAGTTGTTTATGTGATAGCTCCTACTTTCAGAATCGGTGCTACTTGAAGAAAATTTGAATTATGAGGTAATTAAATAAATGCAGAGGAATGCAGAATTATTGACGTTGGCTGTCAGGAGATATTTGTAAAAGGAATAAAAATAATTATCGAGATGCCCAAGTAACTTTGTGGTAAACCAAAATATGTTAACAAGGTTGTGTGCTTGTTTAAACTTCCTTCTAATGAAGTGTTAGCAAACTTTTCAGTTAGATGGAAGGACTCTTTATTTGAATCCCTTAATTAGCTGAAATGGATAAACCTAAAGCTGTACAGATGTCCTCTTTTTCAGTAATTGGAATTAAATGTGTGAGACTTTATTGGCTTGAGTTTGAAAGAAAAATTATTTTCTTTCGACCTTTGTTTCTGTATTCTTAATTAATTCATCCACTGGGCCACCCACGTGCAGGCTGCAATAATGACCTGGCTCAAAAGTCCCCAGTTTTGGGGCAGAATGGAAATCTGTTCAACATCCTACAGTTGGTTGACAGAGAAAGATGTGGCCAGTTAAAAACCCCCAAGTCAGTTCTGGGTGCGTTCTGGGGCTGGCATTGATGAAATCTCACCGTGCAGCTCATCCACAGCTCAGGAACATTGGAGGGAATATTTTCAAAACAGCTCAGCAAAACAAGATAACATGTTGGTCTGTTTATGTTTTCAAATATGATCGTGGCTTTTTTATTTTTTTTTCTGTTCCCTATTAACTTTTTATTGCATTAAAGAGGAATTTTGGGGAAAAAAAGCAGCCGCCTGCTGCAGTTCCCAAAGTTCATTTTCATTTGGTGAGGAGTTGATAGCAATTAAACCAAATCAAGATGCTGATCAGGAGCAGGAATTGCTGTGAAATTTTGGTCTGAAGGAAAAAGAAGCTTAAGGAGTGAAGCATATTCAATAATAAAACTTTAACTGCAGACATCATTCCACTGGTCATTAACACCAGGGCTTTTATTTGAGGAGCAGCTTTGGCAAAGGCCAATCTGATGTCCTGATGCTCAGATATTTGGCCTCAATTTTCTTCACTTTTTATATCTCTGTGTATTACAGAAGAATTCTTTTTATATATAAATATAAAAAGAGCAACAGGATTCCCTCAGAGCATAATACTGTCTGCCTCACTTTTATTAAAGGAGATCTGGTTTTTGTCAAGAAGACATTTTTGTCTCAGATAAATGGTTCAGGCTGAGCACGAGGCTGGTTTGAGTTTGTGCTGGATCCTATTAAAAGCAGTGCAGTAGTTAATGCCACAGATCTATCACTTTTAGCCCCTCTCCACTGAAGTTTGACCTTGGCTGTAACTTGGGGGAGGCTCTTTGTGAATCAAACTCCAGCTCTTTAAAGCCTTGGGGATCTCAAGTGGACAGAAAATATTTGTTATACAATATTCATATTTATAATGATTGCCAAACCTATTTGTTTTTATGATGATGGGATTCCTCTTTTCTTAATTGTATTAAGAGTAGGACCTGCTTGATTAGATTTGGGTCCATTTTTATTTGTGTTACTTTCATGTTTTATTTAAAAACATGTCTCCACTGGGATAAGTGGTGTAATTTGCCTTTAAAGATTAAAATAATTAAAGTCATAATTACGAGTGGCTTCTGTTCAGCAGTACTGGAAATACCACGGAGGAAGGAAAATATGGCAGAGGAGAGAAAAGCTCTGGCTGCAGTTATCTCCTGCCCTGCTGGCTGGCAGTAAATGCAGCGATGCCCTCGGTGCTTTGCCTCTTCTTTCAGGCTGAGATAAAGAGGATTTGGGGAATCTTTGATGAACTTCAGAGTTCTGCTGTAACAGAGCTGGTTTGGCCCAGCACATCCAGCCACGGGCTCTTTGGCTGGGCAGGACTGGGGAAAATCCTGCTGCAGCTCTTGGGAAAATATTTTTGGGGCATCAGGAGCAGCTGAGGGCTCGTTCAGGAGGCAGAAAAATCTCAGTGCTGGTCTCTCACTGGGGGCTGTGCAAGGAGGATCCTGCTGGAGCTCTGTGACTCCGTGAGCCCCAGAGCAGTGCTGGCATTGCTGAGCCTTTCCCAGTGAGACTCCTGGGGAGGTTTTCTGGCAGAGTGGTTTGAGGCCACCACCTTGGAGAAGGAAGCCAATTTTCCTCCTTGGAGGGAGGAAAAAAATCGCAGCCTCAGGATTCCTGTGGGCTCTGGGAGGGAGAATGAGCTGCTTCCCTCGAGCTCCCTGACAGCCCTTGCATGTGTTATTAGGGAAACTGTCCCTCTGTTTTGATTTCCAGGAAAAATTCCCAACTCTGCTGTTTCCAGGGGCACGAAAGCCTCAGCTGGCTGGAGGAGCTGGTGGTACTGGTTTGATGTTTGATGGGGTTGCATCAGAGTCGTTTGGATTTCCTGAAGTTCTGTAAAAAAGAGAAAATCACGCTGGGGTTTAAAGCTCTGAGCTGGGATGGGAACCAGGCTTTGGCTTGGTGGCATCTTTGGGAGGGACTTTGGTTGATGATGGAGTTAAGACAAATTCCTTGGATTTTTTTTTAGCTCCTTCCTTTGTAGTACTGGGATTATAAAAAGTTAGATTTGTGCAGTGCAGAAGAGCAGGGGGAGGACTTGACAAATCCCAAAGATTTCAATAGAAATTGGTAATTTCAAAAAGCACTTTTCTCTGTTCCTAAAGGATTGATTTTCTCATGCTGATTTCAAAAAGAAGAAGAAGATTTTTTTTCATCTTTCCATGCACAAGTGTTGTTTCCACGTGTGTTCCCAAAGCCACTTCTGTCCATTCCAGCACAGGGAGTGACACACATCAGGTACTGAGAAAGGAGCCCTGAGTGTCACATCCCCCACTGCCCAAGGTTCCCAAATCTTTGAGTGATGAAGGTGCTTTTGTGGTTGGTTTTTTTAGCTTTTATTTTGCTTTACTGGATCAGTTCAGGAGAGGAACATTCTTGAATTTGAATCCGCAAAGGCTGATTTGCTGTAGCAGAAAATCAGCTTTTATGGTGAGAGGGGGAGATCTTTAAAAACTCCTTTTGGAGTATTTTTTTTTCAAGAAGACATTTTTAAACAGTAAATGAGTATTTTTTTTGCAAGAAGACATTTTTAAACAGTAAACGACAAAAGAATTGAGAGCATGGGATGAGTTAACATCACATACAAACACAGATTTGGCCTTTTTTGAGTTCTCAAGTTGTCTAAGTCTAAGGTGTTTTGCCGTTTTTAATGTGACTTTTTTGCTTTGTATCAGATTTCCAGAGGAAAAATTTTTAAGGATCAGGTTGCCATTGAGTGTTCCTGCCTGTTGGACAGGGGTTTATGTTGCAGGGGTGATATCAGCAGTGCATTTTTCATTTTTATTTTTTCTCAAATGAAGCCACGTTGAATTCATCCTGGAGAAGAGGCTGCACATGAAATATCCTGGATAACTATTTCGAGCCATGATTTAGATCCTGTGATGCCCACACATTTCTGACTGAATATTTTTATTTAACAAGCTAGACCTGCAAAAAAAGAAAATCTTTATAAACTGCTTGGTGGTGTTATTTTGTCATGATCATTTCTCTTTGGTTAGAGCAGACTCTGAGGTGAGCCCAGCTCCCTGGGACTGGGAGCTGTGGGTGCCTGGGTGTCCCTGGCTGGGGAGAGCTGTGCTCCTGTGGAAAACCCTCCCAGGATCTCCAGCCCCTCTGGTTTGGGGTTGTGGAAGGAGCAGGAGGTGCTGAGGAGGGAGAGCAAAGCCAGGATTGTGCAGTGCCAGCCCCAGCCCAGCCCAGGGCTGCTCCCTCATTTTCTGAAGCACAGAAATATCTCCCACTCACTTTGGTATCTGTTTGGGATAGGAGGTATTGAAAACCCTGCAGATTGTTTTGGAGGAGGCAGACAGATTATTCAGGGTGGTTTTGCACTGTCTCAGTAAGAAGATGGGTTTTGCTCACCACAAACCCCCCTTTTTCAAGTCCTTTTCTGACTGATCTTTCTTTTTGTTTTACTTAATTCAGCTTTTAGGATGATGTAATCAAGGAATAAAATTCTCCTACAGCTTTTGCATGGTTTTGTCCACACAACTTCTGGTTCCTTACTATAAATCTAGGAACATCTGTATCTATAAAAATCTATATAAATCTAGAAATATCTATATCTCTAAATCTAGGAATATCTATATCTAGAAATATCCATATCTATAAATGTAGGAATATCTCTAATAATATCTCTATCTATAAATCTAGGAATATCTTTGCTTTTCTTTTCTATGAATCTCAGAATATCTTTGCTTTCCATGCAATTAAACTTAGATATTTTGTCCCTTTGTATGTCCTCACACTCAGCTTTAGTTTGACTGGCCCAGGAGTTTTATCAGCTTCCAGTTTGCTTTTGTTTAAAACCCCCAAATCTCACCCTTTGTCCCTTCCCCAGAAGCTGCTGCACAACACAGATCTCAGCCCAGGTATTCCCTTTTCCCTGAATTTCTCTGTGCTGTGAAAACTCT
>VYXF01012762.1:210274-252515 GCA_013397295.1 Polioptila caerulea | reverse complement strand
TGACTTTTTTGCTTTGTATCAGATTTCCAGAGGAAAAATTTTTAAGGATCAGGTTGCCATTGAGTGTTCCTGCCTGTTGGACAGGGGTTTATGTTGCAGGGGTGATATCAGCAGTGCATTTTTCATTTTTATTTTTTCTCAAATGAAGCCATGTTGAATTCATCCTGGAGAAGAGGCTGCACATGAAATATCCTGGATAACTATTTCGAGCCATGATTTAGATCCTGTGATGCCCACACATTTCTGACTGAATATTTTTATTTAACAAGCTAGACCTGCAAAAAAAGAAAATCTTTATAAACTGCTTGGTGGTGTTATTTTGTCATGATCATTTCTCTTTGGTTAGAGCAGACTCTGAGGTGAGCCCAGCTCCCTGGGACTGGGAGCTGTGGGTGCCTGGGTGTCCCTGGCTGGGGAGAGCTGTGCTCCTGTGGAAAACCCTCCCAGGATCTCCAGCCCCTCTGGTTTGGGGTTGTGGAAGGAGCAGGAGGTGCTGAGGAGGGAGAGCAAAGCCAGGATTGTGCAGTGCCAGCCCCAGCCCAGCCCAGGGCTGCTCCCTCATTTTCTGAAGCACAGAAATATCTCCCACTCACTTTGGTATCTGTTTGGGATAGGAGGTATTGAAAACCCTGCAGATTGTTTTGGAGGAGGCAGACAGATTATTCAGGGTGGTTTTGCACTGTCTCAGTAAGAAGATGGGTTTTGCTCACCACAAACCCCCCTTTTTCAAGTCCTTTTCTGACTGATCTTTCTTTTTGTTTTACTTAATTCAGCTTTTAGGATGATGTAATCAAGGAATAAAATTCTCCTACAGCTTTTGCATGGTTTTGTCCACACAACTTCTGGTTCCTTACTATAAATCTAGGAACATCTGTATCTATAAAAATCTATATAAATCTAGAAATATCTATATCTCTAAATCTAGGAATATCCATATCTATAAATGTAGGAATATCTCTAATAATATCTCTATCTATAAATCTAGGAATATCTTTGCTTTTCTTTTCTATGAATCTCAGAATATCTTTGCTTTCCATGCAATTAAACTTAGATATTTTGTCCCTTTGTATGTCCTCACACTCAGCTTTAGTTTGACTGGCCCAGGAGTTTTATCAGCTTCCAGTTTGCTTTTGTTTAAAACCCCCAAATCTCACCCTTTGTCCCTTCCCCAGAAGCTGCTGCACAACACAGATCTCAGCCCAGGTATTCCCTTTTCCCTGAATTTCTCTGTGCTGTGAAAACTCTTTTATTTTAATTCTTTTTTTGTTCACAAGAAGGTATTTCATGAGAGCCTGATTTTTTGATAACAACCTTTGTAATAGTGTTACCTCATAGTGAGTGAGGCTGTTTCAAGCTGGAAAAAATTCATGTTAGCTGTGAATTCCACAGTGCAGCTGCTTCCATCCCCCCTCCCAGCCCCTGGCATCCTCTGGAAATTCAGATTCCTCAATTCCAGCACCACTGACAGCAGGATGGGAGCTGTGCTGCTCCCACCTGAGGGACTCATGGAAAGCAAACCCACTTTTTCTGGGGTTTAATCTGGTCTTCCACTTATTTGCCTTATGTACTTGGGATCAAAATACTGATTTATGTGAGGGTTAAATATTCCCTTTTCTTTCTAGGGTGTGATTTTGTTATTGGAAACCTCAAATGGAGCTTCCTGCACAGCACAGTGTAATGAGCTCCTGTGCAGTCAGCAACAATTCATGGAGCAAAACAGGAGTGTTTTTCTATTTTCCCTAATTTGAATAGAATAAATAAAAAGGAAATCCAGGCATAAAGTGGAAAATCCTCTGTGGTTATTAGAGCAATAACTCTCTGTATCTGGGAGGATTCCCAAGGATTGTTGGTGTTGAGCTGCCAGGCAGTTCCGTGGTGTTTGTGAACACCTCCCCAAGCAGTCCTGTGGTGTTTGTGAACACCTCCCCAAGCAGTCCTGTGGTGTTTGTGAACACCTTCCCAAGCAGTCCTGTGGTGGATGTGAACACCTCCCCAAGCAGTCCTGTGGTGTTTGTGAACACCTTCCCAAGCAGTCCTGTGGTGTTTGTGAACACCTTCCCAGGCAGTTCCGTGGTGTTTGTGAACACCTCCCCAAGCAGTCCTGTGGTGGATGTGAACACCTTCCCAAGCAGTCCTGTGGTGGATGTGAACACCTTCCCAAGCAGTCCTGTGGTGGATGTGAACACCTTCCCAAGCAGTCCTGTGGCAGGACATGGGGTTTTCCCTCTGGGGTGGTTTCCCTGCTCATGCTGGGCTGTGTTCTGTTCCCAGGTCCTGGTGAGTGAGGACTCAGACAGCGATGGCATCGTGGCCCATTTCCCTGCTCATGAGAAGCCCATTTGCTGCATGGCCTTTAACCCCAGTGGTAAGAGACCTCTCTGGTTATTGGGATGGATGGAAACAGGGCAGTAAATCCCATGGCAATGTGTCCCATGGCTTTGGAGCATTGCTGGTCCCATTGGGTGACCTGCTCTGGGGAGTGCTGGGTGTGGGATTTGTCTTTTCTGGAAATTTCAAAATTTGACAACTCTTTACTGTGGTAGGAGGGAGGAGGTTCAGTCCCTCCTCACTGCTGAGGAATTCCTGTGTGTTGGGATCCTCAGGTGTCCAGAGGATCAGCACATGAATTAAAGTGTAGCCTTCCATAAAAACAGAAATCAAATCATTTCACTGGTTTTTAAAGTCACTTATTATTTGTTTGCTAATGAGGAGTGTGTGATCTTGCCCTCTGTCCTGAGTGAAATCAGCTAAAATCTGAAAATACTTGTTTGAAACTCCTCAAAAGTACCAGTTTCTCTCCTTCCTCTGTATGAGTGAACAATCACTGTGGGCAGCAGGGACAGCAACAAACCTTGTGTATTAATTGATCTTATTAATCTGACAATTAACATTTCATTATCTGTCGATAAAATCACGTTCTGGCTGATTGCAGCAGCACTCAGGGAAATGATCAGGGAAGCAACAGCTTCCACTGCCTAAATTATCAATTTCTAAAATGCAGCAAATGCCATGAAGATCAGGGGGGTGAAGTCACATTTCAGAGAATAAAACTCAATGTCTGTCATTTATGTTTTCACTTTTGCTGACCAGTTGGTGTCATTCTGACACCCCATCTGTTGTGTCAGAACTCTTTAACAGAGCAGTGCAGTTCACTGGGGGTTTGTGACAGAAAAGCTGTATCCTCATCTGCCTGCATTTCCTTGGGAGGGAATTTTTTTGTGGAGCTCTGTGCAGTGATATCAGAATCCTCAGTTCCAGAACAGTCATTTTGCTTTGTGCTCTGGAAGGAAGATGATATCTAGAGTGGAGCAATGCTAATTAAATGAAAGAAATAAGTGAAACAAATACAGCTGTTTAAATTAGAATGGTATATAGATATTAATGAAATGCCTCCTTAAGAGAGTTTCTAGGATTGTGTAAATTTAAAGGGCAGCAGAATGTTTATGCAAAACCAAATCAACTTGTCATTTTTCAAAAGGAAGGATATTTTTGCCAATTGCTGGATAGTTCTGTGGTGATGAAATCCTTTGGTTTGCTCGGGTACAGGGATGACAATAATTTAGAGAGTGACACTTAGATCAAATGGGGTTTAATGGTAAAACACTTCTTTAGGTGGGGTTATTTTTGGCTGCTTGCAGATGCTGTGGGGGATTTGCAGGAGGGATGGGGACAAAGCAGCAGAGAACTCTTCCCTCAGCTGCCTCCAGTGAGAGCAGCACTTAGCCCAGGATTCTGTGTTCTTTATTTAACATCAAGGCAGGATTTTGTTTGAAGCCAGGGCTGTAGCATCATCCCAGCCCATTCTCCAGTGGTCTGTTGGCAATCAGGCCGAGCTCATTACAGAGAACAAAACCAGAGGTGGCTTTTGGTTCTGGCCTTGGCTGCTTGCTCTGAAACCCCACTTTGACTGCTGGGGAGGCAAACAGGGAGCGCTGCTCTCATTCACTGAGAATTTTATTTTCTGGGGCTGATAAACCCCTTAATTCCATCATCAGAGCAGGAGCTGCACAGGTGCTCAGATCTGAATTTTGGGAGGATCCCTTCATAATTTTTATTGTGTTAAAAACGAGCAGAATCCTCCCTCCATTTGGACAGATCAGAGGTCTAAAGGCCTTTATGAACTGTGATAATTAAAACCAACTTGTGTGTAAATGATCCACATCTCTCCATACTACAGCAACTGTCATTTGTGCTTTTGAGGGTAATTTTCAAATCTCCTGGGCTGCAGCTTTATTTCAGTCAATTGTCTTTGCTTCAGCACATTTAAAAGCAAATGATAGATCTTTTATTTGTGCTAAATACATTTTTGTCTCCACTTGGGCAAGTTCTCCCCAGCCAGTGGCTGGTCTGTTCTTGGAGCCCAGAAAGTTTCTCCCTGCTGCCCCTGCAGAGGGGAGGGAGGGAGGGAGGGAGAGCCAGATCCTCTGGGCTCCCCAAGGTGTGTTTTGGGCAGGACACCTCGAGGATGCAGTGTGGGAATAAGTGGAACATGAAAACCTGTAGAGATGTCATTGTCAGAGTTTATGGATGAAATAAAGTGTAGAGAAATCAGCCCTAGATTTGAGATGGGATCAGTAATTCTGAAATCTTGGTGTGTGAGCCTTGAGTTTGGTGTTGGCCAGGACATCTTCACGTGGACACTGCTGCTCTTCCTCTGGAGTTCCACTTTCCATGGGAGCCTCGAGTGCTGCAGACCAGTAATGAATCATTTTGGAAACTGGGCTGAGCTTCTGAGCCCCCCAGAGCAGGGGGTTGTGCTGGGATCCCAAATCCTGTGGTGTCCCCTGGTCAGTGCAGAGCCTGACCTGGACGTGGCCTCCTGGGCTCCAGGTGGGATTTCCAGGAGCATCCACACAAACATCTCCATCCCTTGCACCTGGTTTGGGAGGCAAGTGTAGAAGGTTTCCTGTCTTTTCCCAGGTTGTTTAAATCATCCACTCCTGCTTTTGGAAGGTTTGTGCCTCGTTTCCCTGTCAGGCTGCACTGCCAAGGACTGTGTGTACAACAAACCCTGTGGGCAGCCAGGAAAGATGAGAATTATCCCGTGTTTGATTTTTTTAGAGCTTCTGCTTCAATTGCCAATTTGTTCAGGAGAGTGAGTAGCCTTAGAGCCTCTGAAAAGGACATTTTGTTACCAAAGCTTCCTGGTGGTCTTCTCCTGGGACAGCTTTTCCCAGTAAAAGCTTTTCTCTCCCCTCCAGTGCAGCAGAGAGGGGTTTTCCAGCTGCAGGGCACCATCCTGGCATCTCACCCTTCTAGACGGAGCAAAAGACACAACATTTTTCAATAAAAGCCCTTCAAACAAACTGAAAATACAAGAATTAAAACGTTTCTGTAGCTACAGCTAAATCCACACTCAGTTTGGGAGTAGAACCAGCTTTTAAATCAGTTGGGATGGGGCAGATACGTTCCAATTTCAGTGTCAAAAAGGGAAGTTTTCAAATAATATTCTCAATTAGTAAACAGCTAAAAAATGGTGCTGGTTCATAAATATCTGGGATGTTTTTTCTTTTAAAAGTGGTAAATAAATGATCTGCTTTCCAGAAGTGTTGCTCCTGCCAGCTTGGCAGCTGAGAGCTGTGAAGTGCAAGACATAGAAAATTTAAAATAATTACGCTTCCTTGGCTACAAAAGAGATTTTCCACCCATTAATAACAAGAGAATTAATGTTAGGCCAGCAGTAAAACAGATTAAACTGTGTCCCCCTTGGGATGCCTGACTGCACCTTTAACAGACCTGAAATTGCTCTGATTATTTTAATGTTTTCTATTGAAATGTGACAGTGGCCTTGAGTTAATAGTTAAAGAGGGTGAAATTGGAACATCTCTGCACAAATTTTTTCCCATTGATAGAGAAAGTGGGCAGCAAAACACTCCTGGAGAGTAAAACAAGCTGTAATTATTTAATGACAGAATAATTCTTCCGTTTTTCTGTTCATTTTCTTCTGGTTTTCAACCTGAATTATTGCCTTGGAAGACAAATACATTAAAATTAAGGCAGTTTGGTGAGTGCAGTTATAAATGTTGTGTCCCTGTGTCCCACGTCAGCAAGAGGGGAGGAATCCTTGGTGATTGATGGCTCCATCAAGAATTGCATTTTAGGTTGGTTGTAAAGGAAAAGCTGTAGCCATGGATTATTTTAGGAGTTATTAGAGTCATAGGGAGTTATTTATTCACAAAATAATATTTTATTTTGCTTCTCTTGACTTCTTGGGATTTTTTAAATATTTACATTAAATCTTTACATGCTTGGGTTTATTTTGTGGTGAATTTTGCTCAAATCAGAATTTCACTATTTAGTTAAGGATTTTTGAGACCCAGTTTTGTAACTGTAGCACTGCTGCACTTGGGAGCACCCAGGGGCTGAGCAGCTCTGATGTTTGGCTGTATTTTAAATGTATTATTGCTTGGGAGAGGAGTTAAGGGGGTATAAACAAAGCTGCTGTTGCTGATGCCTCAGAAAACCATGAGCCATAGAAACTTTGTCACATGAATGTGATTGCTCAGCCCAGGGAGCTGCAGTGGGACAGGAATCCTGTCCCTGTGAGCCTGGGGAAGGTGGGAATGCCAGGAGGAATCCATGAGGGCTGGACCAGGAGCAGCTCTGAGGTTCCCCTGCACGCTCTGAGCCTGTCATTTGGGAACCTCCAGAGCTCAGTACCAGCCTTGCGTGGCATCCAAGTTCAGATTTCCAAACTCAAGTGTGAGAAGTTCATCTTTTTGATCACTTCTTGGCCAAGCAGTGAGTTGGTGCAGTGGCTGACCATGGAAATGGGAGGGGTGCATTCCTAAATGTGGTCTCTCCATGGATGCACGTTTCCTCCACACAGATGTGTGCCTGATTCCCAGCACTTGTGCCCTTGGTGTTTTGCAAAGAAACCCAACACAGCTCGAAGGTGTCGAGCCCTTCAGTGCGTGCTGGCAGGGTGACACACTTTGGGGAGCTGCAAAACCCTCTGAAAACTGCAGGGAAGCTCCTGGTGAAGCTCCAAACCACGCAGACCTCATTTATATGCACGCAATCAACAGCTCTGCAATTAGGGAGGTGTTATAAATAGGATGTGGTGGGGCTGCCCAGCTTTCCCAGCACTCTCTAATTTACCCCAGGAGCTGAGAACTCCGGGTCCCATCAGCAGCTCCAGTCCCACCCTCAGCAGTTGGAGGAAGCTCTCAGATAAACACGGCGCAGCCTCAGCTCCCCATCGCTCCGGCCTTCCGCTTCCAGGCCCTATAATTAGAAGTCCTTCTTTTCCTTGTATTCCCAGTTGACGCAAATGCTTTTTGTGGCTTGGCACCTCATTTAGGGCGTGGGCTTAGTTTATGGCCAGGCCAGAGTCTGGTTTAGTCTTCTGATACTGCATAAATAGCTCTTAACCCACAGTCTGCATCTGTACTAGTTTTGCCTTTTATGCATAAACTCCTCGTGTTTTTATTTCTGTCCTGAAAGAAGCTGATTGTTTCCCCAAACAGAATGCAGGAAAAGGAGGAAGCTGTAAATTAGGGCAGGTAAAACAAAGCTTTGCTAGTTGGTTTTTTTTCCCCCTCCTCTAGGATATCTGTTCCTCTGAAACTGGATTTTGATAATCTGTGGATTTAAAACAACCACACAGTAAAACAGTCATTAATTTAATCTGGCTGCACCCTCGTACTGTGGATAAGCAAAATGAGAATTTTTGCAATGAGATATATACTAAATAAAGTCTGGTTTACACATAAATTTCCACTGGGTCCTGTGTATGCAAGATTTCCAATGGATTTCAGCTGTTATCTGTTAAACAGGGATTAATTCCAGTTTGAAAAAATAAGCAGGAAATCCTCAAGAATTATTCACTTTTCATCTCTGATTATTCACCCATAAAGTCCCTCATAAGAGAAAACATTTGGACTGAACTTAGCAGGGCTTTAACCTGTATTTCCGTCTAAACAACTTTTTGGGAAAACTGTCACAAGGCCTCTTAAGAAGCTTGAGTTGAAGTTTCCTGCACTTGAAAGTGAAAGTGAGGTAGAACCAGGATTCCAGTTCGTGTTTCTCCACTGGGATTAGGAATTCCTGCTGGGATGCTGCAGGGAGATGGAGAGAAACAAAATGGCTGAGCTGTGATAATGGAAAACTGAGATTCTTTGGTGTGAAGTAATGAGAGCTGGAAAATCCCACCACAAACCCCAGCCCAGTGTTCTGAAACATGGGTGATTTATTGTTTGAATAACAGGAGTGAGGAAGAGATTTCAAAATGCTGTTTTATAAATCCACGTTCTTTGCCATCTGTGGTGTTGTGCTTGGGACCTCCGTGTTGATACAAGTCCTGCCAGAATATATTTGTACTTCAAATGCAAATGTGGGTGTGAAAGGTCCTTCTTTAACTTACTGAAAAAGAGTCTCTAATCCAAGTGAAGGGTCTGTTTTCCCTGGACTTTCATCTAATAAATACATTTATTCCAAACGGGACAGGCAGCAGGAGTTTAGATTAGACACAAATTGCCAAATCAGATACCGCCCGTCTTTCTATTTTTAAGTCAATTCCTTTCCAGCCATACAAATGTATTATCTTTCACCTCTGTACTCCTCCAAGTTGGTGAAACCAGAGAAAGGAAACCCCAAACCAAACCCAGAAGACCCAAAGGCAAAGCACACATGGAACCAAGAGCTGGGAGCATCATCTGGAACTGCTCAGGGCCGCAGGTGGACGAGTGAACATCGCGGCTGCGGGTCCGAGGTGTCACCAGAGGAACAAACAGGGACCACCATGGGTTCTGGGGGCTCGTGTGCCACAGCTTTTGGTGTCTGTGCCCAAAGTGAGCCCTGCTCTGCCTACAGACAGCATTGTAGGGATGGGAAGAAGCCTGTGAGGAGCAGGGGTTGATCCCCTCCTTGTGCCGCCCACAGACACCTGCGGCTCTCGCCAGCACTGGAAACCAGATCCTGCTGAGCTGAACACCCATGGATTGCATGGACAACACAGGATGGGGATCTCGGTGTTTTCACTGGCTTAGGATCATCACACAGCGTTTTGTCGCCAGTTCCAGACAGATTTTTGGCAAATCTTGGGGTTTTTTAACCATCTTCCGTGCGCCGTGCTGGGATCCACACGAAGAACGCGCTGCTGGGATCTCTGGGTGCACTCAGCCCTGGGTCTGTATTTATAAAAGACTTCTCAAGCCTTGGGGGACGAAAAAATATCTGTTTGCAGAGCTTTTCTGCTCAGTATTCAGAGAAGTCTTATGGATCCATCTCCTCCAGCTTCTCCAGAGGTCATTTCCAGTGGGAATAAGAGAGAGCACAGAAGAACCCAAAGCACCCTTGTCTGTATAAAGCTGTCTAATGCATGAGCAGAGACAAACAGGGGAATAGAGAAGACAAATTCTTACTGGGTTGAATTAGATTTGGAATATCCCTGCTCCAGTAACAGCAGCAGCCTCATTCCAGCACACAAACCCCTCTTTGCTTCCAGCTTTCTCTGCTGGAAATGCTATATATTATTGAGGACCGCACACTTCACTCGAAGGGAAGTGTAGTTTGTGATGTTGCAGAACAGAATTAATGCAAATTGTGTGCATAATCCCACACGAAAGGCTTGGCTGCCTTGCACCGGAGCAACTTGAGCTGTATTTCCTATCAACACAGTCACTACAAATCAAGGAAATTGCCAGTTAAGCCAACATTAACATCCAGCCCAACCTCAGCTCACATGCCTTACCGCCCAAACATAATACCCCAGTGCTCTCCCGGATTTCTCAGCTCCATAACAAACTCCCTTTCATTTCTAACACTCGGGGCCGGAGGAACAGCCGGGAACAGTAAAAGTGTGTCTGCTGGAGGGAATCTTGCTGAGCTCAGATGTGAGATGGGGCGTTTGTGCGAGCTGCAGGAAATGCCTGGGCGCAGCCTGGGTGGCCTGGCCGGGCCCAGGCCCTGCCAGCCTCAGTGGTCAAGCTGAGGGGAAGCTTGGAGGCAGTTTTGTCTCTGAGAGCAATTTGGATTTTGTGCCTTGCTGCTGCCGGGCCTCAGCACCTTGGGATTGCCTGTTTGCCTTTGCAGGGTCCTGCTTGCCCAGCTTTGAGGAGCTGAGGTGTGCCCTGTTGGTGCCACACAGGCTCACAGGGTGCCCAGGGTGGGCTGCAGGACATTGGACCCACAGGGCTGAGCCTTTGGCCTCTGACATGTTCTGTCTGGGCCCCAAGAACCAATCTCTTGGATTCCAGTGTTGCCAAGGAGGGAAAACACTCAGGGTACCAATCCAGTGGTGAAATGGTGGGCCTGGAGAGAAGCTAATCCCACTCCAAGAACCTAATCACACTCCAGTTTTACTGTGCTGCTTGGCACACTTCTTACAGTTTAAAACTGAAATTTCCCAAGTGTCCTAAGGCAGGAAATCAGTGGTAAGGTGGGAGAGGTTTCAAATGTGTGCTCTGGGTACCTGGGGCAGCAGAGGGCAAAGCAATTCCTGGTATCACCTGTAAATAAATGAAGGCAACTGGCACTCATTTATGGCAGAAATAAAAAAAAAAACATTTATCCTCTGGTAAGTGTCATGTGAAATGTGGGGACTAAGTTCTCTTCCTGCAGGATAAAAGATTTCAGTTGTGCTTTATGTGGAGAAATGTTGCAGCAGACCTGAGTGGGAATCCTTTTTTTTTTCCTTTAATAGGTGGATGACTTGAAAATTATTTAGAACATCACTGCTAAACTGCTAAAATCACTTTGTACTTGATGTTAAATAAATGTCAGAGGGTTACTTTGGGTGATAACATATTAAATTTCATTAATGGCAGAAAAATAAATCTATATTTTGTTACTGTAATCCTAAGTTCTGCCATGATGCTGTATTTTCCTTGTATGTACAAAAATACTTAATTTTTTGGTATAAGTTTATGGCAAATTGACTTCAAATATCTTTGTAAATGTAATTTGAAAACTGGATTATGGGCTGAGACATTGTGGGATAAAGAAGTAAATAGCAAATGGAAGTCACTGTGGTTCTGCTGATCTAATTGAATCATTTCAGTACCTCCACCAGTGACCTGTCTTCAGTGAACCTGGTACCTCATTTAGTGTTTCATTTGAAAGCTCTCAACTCTGCTTTTCACCAATAAATCAGACAGCTTCTTTCATTTATAAGGAAGATGCTTCTCCAGGATTGTTTTGGTATGGGCTGTTTTGGCTGGATTTCCATAATCTCCTCTTCCAAAAATTGTTATTGTGGAGACATCAATCTTATTTAGACTGGCTCTTGCCCAGGGAAGAGCATTTTGGGGTTTCACTGTAACATTCATCACTTCAATGCCTCATATTGGTCACACAGTTCTCAAATTTAGTTGGAATGTTCAGATTTTTCTGATGTTTTTATAGATTTGTGTTGTAATACTATCTTAATATTAATACTTAAGTAGTAGTACTGGGAATATGATTTCAGTTGAAGTCCTGATTCATTTTTATGAGGTGAATCCCTTTCATTGCAGTAATTTTCTGTGTTTTCTTCTGTTTCCAAACCCCAAATGTAAGCCACACTCGGTGTTTTTTAGATAGACACTTTAACCCTCTTCTTTTGCACTGATTAATCTCTTGTTGCTTTTGTTTTGTTTGGTTTTTTTTTTTACCCAGGGATGTTGCTGGTCACCACTGACACATTAGGCCACGATTTCCATGTTTTTCAAATCCTGACACATCCTTGGTCATCATCCCAAAGTGCCGTCCATCATTTGTACACACTTCACAGGGGAGAGACCGAAGCCAAAGTAAGTGAAACTCTTTGCTGAAGAATAATCCCCAGACACCTTATACATTCTGTGTATGTTGGCACTTTAATGTTTGTTTCAGCACACAAAGAGCCTTTCTTGTGCTCCAGCCACAGAAGGGATAAGAGCAGAGCGTTTAACCTGGACAATAATAAATTCTTGCCCTTTGCAATGAGGTGCTGTCAGATTTATTCAGATCTGGCACTGCCTCCAAAGAGCCCCGATTATTGGCTGTGTTTGCACTTAACCTTTTCTCATGTAACATGTTCAACATTTGTCTCGTGCCCGTGGAGGAACTGTCAGCGTTTGCCTGACTCTGGTGGTAAAAGCCACAGACAGACAATTAAAGAGTTGAAAGGAAGAGTTAATCAAAAGGCTGTGATTAACTTTTCTTAGCTCGGTGGGGGAACCTGCAGAGCCCCCCCAGTTTAACCTCCCTGTTGAAAAATCCCCCTCTCAGAGATGGAGGACTAAGTTAGGATATTGTCCAAGGGTGGAAAAGTCTGGAATTGTATTTTAAGCAACACTCAGTGCAGTGATTTGTGGGTGAGGTGGGGAAAAGGGAGCTGCTCTCCCTGGCAGGGCTGTGGCTGTGGCAGCAGAGAGTTGTGCCTGAGTCCTCTGTGGTGACACTTTTGGACACCAGCAGAGCCTCACCTTTGGAGCACTGAGCAACCTGCTTGAAATCCAGGAATAAAAATGTCACCACAGGGTAGGAAATGAGCCTTGCACTTGCTGATGCAATTGCACCCAGGAAGCACAGACTTGTGGCAGCCTGGCAGATGTGAAGCTCTGTGACAGGGACAGCCTGGGGCTCTCTGATGATGGCCCTGGCCCTGGAAGCTGGGCTGGTTCTGCTACCTGATTCCAGTTCCTTCAAACCCTTTTTTTCCCAGGGAGTAGAGCAGTTTTCCTCAAGTTTCTCACTTCATTACAAGTAGAACGTGAAAGCTTTATTGAATGTAGCAGTGGTTGATCAAGTTTTGATCTGGGTGAATTTACATTTCTGGTAGTTTAAATACTCTAAAGCTTTCCTGCTACCCTTCTGGAAGAGTGGAATTGCTGTGACAGGCAATGGTTTGCTATAAGAAGGAATAACCAATGTGGAAGGTGAGAGGAAATTAGGAAGAACTGTTCATTTGGGATAACACATATAATACTAACAAGTTTTTATAAATATTACAAAGAGCAATGAGATCTGTGTGTGTACACATACTCTGCCATCTACCTGGGCACCTTCTAGAATACGTTTAATGTTTTAGAGTTATTTTTGTTCTCCCTTCATACCAAGACTCAATATTGAAACCCAAAGCACAGGACTTCAGTCATGAGGAACAAAGATGTTCTTCTGGTTTTTACAGCTGATAAATTTGTTTTCAAGGCACACATTGGAGACCAAACAGAACATGTTTGAGAGAAGAAACCCTTATTGATACATGTTTTTTTGGGATATAGTATTAGCATCTCTGTGAAAGCATTGCATTAAAATTCTCAGAATCAACATAGTAAATTTTTTTCCTAGTTTGCCACACAGTTTTCATTTGGGATGTGAACAGTATAGCTTTTGGAATGGCATAAAATGGAGAAAATTCTAACCAGTCTGAGGTGTGTTGGTGGATTTCACAACTCCCTGGATAATTAAACAATATTGCATTGGTACCTGTGATTCTCAACACACATAGTCTGAAATATTTATGTAATATGAGGGATTGTTTTACTTTTTTCTTTTGGAATAACAGCATTTGTAGCTGTTCAGTGAGAGGAGAGTTTGCTGCTGCTGCTCTTTTGTTGTGTGATTTTCACGTATGAGGAGCATTAGCCAAGAATTTTGGAGACTGTTCAATATAAAACTCTCAGTGCAGCCCACACTGGGAGCCTCTGTACCTCCTGTCTGGTTAGAACAGTATTTATACATTTGCTACCAGACCTTTTTTCCTTTTTTTTTTTTCCCCTGGTTTAAAACTAACTGTGAATCAAGGCCAATGGTCTTAAAGGTCACCTTCTGTACTGGAGCTATAAAAAGTTCTAATTTGTGTTGATGGACATGAGTGATTATCAGTGTCAGAATTTGTTTAGCTAGTACCCATTATAAATTGTTTAAACATCATCATTATGGCTGTGTTATATGTGGGATTTTAATGTCTCTGCTGAAATCAGCTCTGCCTTTCTACGTGAGGTTTGGGCTGGCAGAGCTTCACCCCACTTTTCCCAAAATCTCCTTTTTGTGACTCAGATGAAGGTGGGGTGGGATGGAAGGTGGACCTCTGTCTCAGAAGGGAATTGTGAAGACAAGACTGTGGAAGAATGTGAAGTGCTCAGATAATTCCCTGAGTCCCAAGGTCACAGTGTTCAAAGTCACTGTTCTGCAAACACAGGAGTCCCTGTTTCGGTTAGATCAGATTAAGATCTTTTAGCCTTTAAGTGCCACTTGTGCTTTAGATTTTATATTTTTTCCCTTTAGAAGAAAAAGAGCAGCACTGGGTAACACCAGGAAGGTCCATTGCAAGGGCTGATTGTATTGAACTGAGTCAGGGAGAGAGCTGAAGCTCTCAGAGGATCTGTGCTTGCACAGTTCAGCTGTAGAGAGGAGAAAAGTGCTGCACATTTTGGTTAAGGATACATTTGCTTGTCCTCCAGCTCCTGCATTGTGAGGCAACGCTTACTGCACTTTTGTTTTTCCCCAAGAGCATTCTGGAAGGTTTCTGATGAAGGCATAGCATGTTCTGAACTGAGGAAGCTCATTTACTTGCAGATGAAAGTTAGCCCGTCACCTGATGATCCTTTCTCTTTGATCTGGAATTGTAAACAGCAAAAACAAAATCCCTGCAAACAGCATTATCTCAGCCTAGGACAAATAAACGGAACGATAGCATCAGCTGGCTGCTGGCCAGCCCCTCTGTAATCCTTTACTCTGTCAGAATTTGTTATTCCCACTCCCAGACTGCAGCTAGAACTGACTTCAGCCGGAGAAGGTAAACAGAGGGAATGATAAAAACATTCCAGCCTCTGTGCTGTGAGGCTTTTCCAGGGAAGGCACGAATGTTTCAGGGATGTGATTCCACAGGGGCTGTTCCAGGCTGTGTCACACCCCTGCCCAGGTACTGGAACACTGGAACAACTTCCAGATGTTGGATGTGAATCTCCACAGCCACGAGAAGTTCCGTCCTGTCTGTGACCTGCTCATAGTTGCAGTTATTGAAACAGACTCTGTAAGACCAGGAAGGCTTTCTTATTTCTAGCAAAGAAGCTGGGGATGAGCTTGAAATAATCAAGATTGATTTGGGGAAGTGGATCAGTCAGGATGAGAGCTGACGAGAAGAAGCTGCTGCAGTCAGAAGTGGCTTGGCTGCCGTGGGGAGAGGGAGCCCTGAGCTGCCTCAGTTATTAATAGAGAGCTCAGCTGTGGTGAAAGGCCCCACGTGAATCTCTCCCTGTGCCCACATTCTGCCCTTGCTTTTCCACAAAACTGAAATCAGTGTTGGGGACTTGGGGGAGACAGAGTTGGGTCTGATAAATCATATTGTGTAGAGCATGATTTTATTATTTTTTCATTTATGTTTGTTGCTACATCATTTCCTTAATTTTCTCAGCCAAAAAAAATTCACATACAGACCAGTTTTCTAATTTATTTTGACCCTTACCTCCTCAGCACTGCTGCTCTTTCTCATTGTTTAATGATACTGTTTTTTTCTTTCTGCCATCTCCCTGCACAGCATAATTCAATACTTGAGTCCTGTGCTTCAGATCAGGGGGTTTTTTCTCTGTGACACAGCACAGTGATCATGAACAGGTCATGTTCCTGTTGCAGCACTGCTGGTCCTACTCTCCAAGTTTAATTAAACGCAGTAAAATACAAGAATGTACAGATTGCCCCTGGTGTAACTCCACACGACTGACAGAGGGGTGGTGGCAAGAAACAAAAGAGTGCTAGGAAGATCAAAACGTGGTTTGTTTCTTGTCATCATTATTGAAATCCAGAGTTCAGGTTGGTTTTGTAGCTGTTGCATGATTTACCTGTGCCAGGTGCTCTGGGCTGACCCTGTTTGAGCAGGGAGGTTGGAGCAGATGAGCCTCTGTGGCCCCTTCCAGCCCAGCCCATCCTGTGATTCTGTGATTCTGTAATAACAGAAATCATTTTTTGAGCTGTACAATATTGAAAGCTGATCCTTGGTAGAGCTGTTGGCATATGCCATGTCCTTGGAGGACTCTGTGTATTAAATTACCTGACTGTGGCACTCAGGGCAGGCTCTGAGTGGGAGCTGCATTTTAATTCAGTTTTCTGCAGGATTTCACATCATGATGTTCAAAACACAGGGAAATAGAAAAGTGGAAGTTAGAAAGAAGCACAGAAGAGTAATTGGAGGGAAACAGGAGGAGACAGGGAGCACATGGACCTTTTGGAGCAAGTCCAGAGGAGGCCACCAAAAAGTTTAGAGGGCTGGATCCCCTCTCATGAGGAAGGGCTTAGAGAATTGGGATTGTTCAGCCTGGAAAAGAGGGAGCTTTGGAGTGGTGTATTTGTGGCCTTCCAGTACCTGAGGGGAACCTGCAAGGAAGATGGAGGGAGTCAGGACTGAAAAGAATTTGAGACTGTTTAAGGGTTCCCAAATTAAACAAAATCTCAGGTCTGTAATTCCCTTTACTGGTCCAGCCAGAAGAGGATAGATAAAATTTTCAAATACAGACATGAGTATTAAATGTGACATTGACCTTGAGCTATAGAATAAACTTTGCATCGTGAGAGATCTGGTGTACTTTGTACTTTATTAACATATATCTGTAAACACTATGGGGTCTTGATTGATCTTTGGTATCTAAACATTACATCATAATTAACAACAAATGCAGAAATATATTATAAATACATGAAATAATAGTACATTAACCTAAAGAACAGCAATAAATTGCAACGCTTAGCATAAACTTGAAAACCACTAATGGGCCACTGTGCAGTTTGTTTATACACGGAGCAGTCGAGAACTCGGCGTAATGTACAGGAACGTGGTGGGGAACAGCACGGCCCAGGCCATAATTTATAGGGGTTTATTCATGGACACAGCTGATTTCTGAAGTTGCTTCTGGCTGCCACGATGAGCATTGTCCTTTCAGCCTGCTCCATGCCTGCTTCCAGTTCTCCTGGAGCGTTTCGGGCTCCTTCGCGTCGCACCGAAGGATTTGTGCTGGTTTGATGTGAGCAGGTTTAATTCATGCCCTTGGAATTGGAAATATTCTCTGAATCAGCTCCTTGAAGTGCCTGTGGTTCTGCTGCTCCTCGTGTGTCTGTGAAAGACAAACGAGGCCGTGTTTGAGACCAGTGAGCAAAAGGTGAATCACATGGAACAGCAGCTTCCAAAATCTCTTTGCTGCTGCTGAGCAGCGTTTCAGAGCTCTGTTCCTGTAAATCTTCATTCACAGCACACTCTTCTGTCAACACTTTTCCCCACGTTATTATCCAGCACTAAAACCCTTCTGCCTTGTGGTTTCAGCCATGTTTTAGGCACCCATGGCCACGATGCCTGCTCTGACTGCAGCCAGCTTTTGGGAGCGCTGTTTTAAAGACAGCATTTGGGATTGTGGAGTCCCACACTTTCTTCCTGTAGATCAGGAATACTTCTTTTCTGTGTAATGTTTACACTGAGGGAAAAAAAAAAACATCCTGTAGTGATTGTTTCCCAGTGTCATTTGCCAGGGCTGTTGTGTGTAGTTTTTGAAAGAACATAACCCTCAGGGTGCCAACTGGAAACTGAGTATTAAAGTAGAAACACACACTTTTATTGCATGGTACAGTCAGATGGATTTTTTTTCTCTGTCATCTCACAGTCCTTTTGTAACTGAGAGTGGCAGTTTCTACACGGTTCATATGTTTGGTTTTGACCAGGAGAATTTGCCACTTGAACAGCAAGTACTGAAATACTCTTGGTGCCATCGTTTTCCCTGACTCCACGGCCTTGGGGGTTTTTTTGGAGCTCCTATTAATCCCTGAGGGGTCTCTAATCCCTTCTGAGCAATCTGTGAAGGTGAAATACTTTGTGAGCACACTGGGAGCTGCAGTGTAGGTGGGTCAGAGCTGAATCCTGAGGTGCCAAAGCTGTCAGGTTTTGGGGAGCTCCCTGGGATGTCACCAGGACAGAAAGGAGCAGGTGTGTAGCACTGCCTTTAGTTTATCTCAGTAATGGTGATGAAGCATTTTGTGTCGTGACAGTCTGTCAACCAAGTATCTTGTCACAAGTCACAAGACTTAAACCCTTTTTTTATCTCTGAGGCTTCAGGGCTCCGTTGGAAATTTGTACTTTGATGAATACTTTGCTGCTTTTGTCTGCAATAGCTGGAGTGCATTTCTGGAATATTTGTCAAGATTTTATCAGTGTTTACTCCAATTTGAGTACCTAGTATATTGTAAAACTGGCTTCAGTGAAATCTTAAAGAATTTTATTTAGTTTATGCTGTTTAATAACATAATGAAAACTAATCCTTCCTCTATATGTTTGTTTGCTGTGGTAAATCCCACTTGTGTCCATAGTTCCTTTTAGTCAGCTTTTACCTTTAAAAACATTTTTGGAAGAATTGTTTCGGGACTTTTTTTCTCTATGATAAATCATTTTAACTTCGACTACTTGTTTTCTTGAGTTGTCTGCCAGGATGGGCTTGGAAACAAACTTTAATCTCTCTTTTAAAGCATTCCTTCAGGAACAAGAATTTGCTTTCCATCAAAGCGTTGTGTAAAGCACACTTAAAAGAGAATTAAATCCTTCTGGACTTCGTATCTGAGATCTATGCAAGGAGCAGTGGAAAATGTTTAACTGTATTTTTATATTTGCTTCAAAACTGACCATTTTAAGCTAAAATGAGACTTGTGCCAGTATTTGTCAAAATCAGGCCCAGTGGTGAGAGTCTCTCTTTTCTTCTCATCCCTCCCTTTTCCCGTTTTTGGGCAATCTCTAAAGATTAAACAAGCAAATACAAAACATGTAATTGAAACAATTTCCCAGCTCTTTTTAGAACGAAAATCAGTTTGAAAACTACACCAAGATCTTGTGGCTTTCTGCAGCACTTTGCAGCATGGTTTGTTTTCATAATCTCAGAATATTTTGAAAAGCACACGAAATTTGCAACTGTGAATTGAAGTGCAGCTTGTACTGCATACTGAATGCTACATTCCGTGATAAATGCATCAGGAGTTATTTGCATCAGGTTACTGCCCAAATGTGAGGGGTTTTTTCCCCATCTCCAATTCAGAGTTGTGTTTGGGACGTGACCCCTGTGCTGGAGGTGGCCCGTGGGTGCCTTCATTCCCCTGTCCCCGCTGTTTTGCAGGTACAGGACATCTCCTTCAGCCACGACTGCCGCTGGGTGGTGGTCAGCACGCTCCGAGGCACTTCCCACGTGTTCCCCATCAACCCCTACGGGGGCCAGCCCTGTGTCAGGACTCACATGTCCCCACGGGTGGTCAATCGCATGAGCCGCTTCCAGAAGAGCGCGGGGCTGGAGGAGATCGAGCAGGAGCTGACCTCGAAGCAGGGAGGACGCTGCAGCCCCGTGCCTGGCCTGTCCAGCAGCCCCTCTGGCTCACCTCTCCATGGTAAAGCCTCTTCTTTCCTTTCCAGTGTGAGGATAATACACATTTCAGAGGTTCTGTAGGTACTGGGCAAGAATATCTGATGTATGTAGGAACGAGGCAAGATGGAAACACTTCAGAAGGAGAATTCTAGTTTTGCAGCTTGCTTTAAGTAAATTATGCTGTCACAGGTGTGTTAATAATTTCTACTCAAAAGGGAAAGGTTTGGGGTCTTTAGGTTTCAAGTTTTGTTTGCGTGTAACACACAGTTTTGTGAACTGGTCTGTGTTCAAGGAACTTTATTGCCTAAAATTCTCATTGCTCGTTGGCCTTGATGATCACAAAACACATCTGGATATCTACAGTAAACACTGCTGAAGGGGAAATGTGGGAACAAGGCAGTGGGAAGCTGATGGCACAGATTTGTGTCTATTTTCTTTTTGTGTGCGGGAACAGTGTGACAAATAATATGTAAAGGTAAAAAAATATATAAGAATTGATCTGTTCATCCTGTTCCTGTGGTGGATGTGCCTTGGAGAAACTTGAAGGATGTGAAGGGGAGCCTCAAAAAATGTTCAAAAATTATCTTTGTCACAGCTTTTCCAGTTTTATCTTTCCTTTCAGCCTTCCTCTTTCCTGAGGTCTGTGCTAGAAGCTGTTTTGTTTGCATTCAAGATTTGCTGCATCCTTATGCCTCCTTTCTGTTGAGAGTAAGTCACAAGTTCCGTGGAAGTGAAAGCTTGAATAGCAGTTTGTTTGGGGTAGCCACCCTTTTCCAGTCTGAGGGCATTAAAAATGGCCAGGAACAGTCCCTCTTCCCTAATTATGAGTAGGATTAGGAGCTCTGGTGAAAGCCCAGCTATGTGCTGGGCTTTCTGCTATAGAGAGAACCTTTGTGGGGTTTCTGAATCAAAGGAACTGTTTTATGACTTGGGGATTATTAAGAGAACCAGCCTTGTCTCAGAACAACCCTCTCTATTTTTGCCTTTCTTTGGACTTCTCTGAACAAAGGTTTGTGCGTGGCTGTTCTGGAGCCATCCTCTTCTGCCTGGAGCCACTGGAAGGCACCCAAAACATGCTCTGAACGTGCTTCCTCTTTGGAGACTCTTGTGTATCTACCATTGCACTTCCTCTCATCTCTGTACAGCAGCTCAGCCTGACACAGGCTGGGGAGTGCTCCAAGGGTTTGCTAGGGCACATCCATCCCCTTTTAGCTGAGGGCATCGTGGAGAGGAGAGGAAGGAACTGGCAATTTGTTCAGAACAACCCTCTCTAGTTCTATTCTCTGTCAAGGGATATTGCAGTAGGTTGTTGCCTTCACAATCCTCTGAGGTTTGACTCTTTTTTAAAGGAGGAATCAACAGTTTCAGGGTGCTCAGTGGTGGAGGTAGGAGACAGGCATGCATGGACGAGTCACTGAGGGAAAGGCAGCAGCTTTGAGGGGAGTGTCTCAAGAGTTCTGGGGCCTCAGTTTGCAAATATCTGTCTTGAAAGATAATAAATCAGATTTCTTTCTCTGGGCAGTCATCACTGCTTGAAAATGAGCTCTGTTTAAACAATCAGCTCCACTGGAAGGCTGCACATGGGTGCTGAGAGTTAAGGCAGGAAGGTGACTTTGATTCCTGGAGGACTTCACACAGACTGTGCTCCTCACTTCCACAGTGCAGAAGTTGGACACGTGCTATGGCTGTGTGTTGGTAACTTGCAAAACTTCATATGAACATTTTCCATGAGAAATTTGTGGGGATTGTGTAGAGGAGTTAGCACAGATATCTTAAAAAAATTAGGAAAAATATTAAAACAGTTGTGTTTGAAAGAGTCCATTTGGTAAAATACTGTAATATTTTCTGTAATTTTATTGCTGCTTTTTCGGTTCAGTAATCTTTCAGTTCCCCTGGACGAAGGCAGGCAGGATATTGAACCCTATTCTAAGCTTTTTATAAAAAGCCATTTATCATCAACTTGTAAAAAACCCCTGAAGTTCCGAGCGACTTTCAGCAGAGGGATTGTGTGTGTGTGTGTGTGTGGCAGCAGGATTAGCCAGAGACCGATGAGTATTTTAATTTGTGAGCTAAGATGTGTTTACTCAGATTGTAACAGCTCCTTCCATATTCTAATGTTACACTATTGTTGTTCGGAGGAGTCGCGGCACTCTGGTGACAGAAGTGCAAACGAGTGCTCAAACAGAAAGGAGCAGTTCTGGGTTTAATTCTCTGCTTTACTTCGAACTGGCTCTGCAGCCCTTGGTGAGTTTTATTCAGCTGATTCTGTCTGTCAGCTCTCTGCTGTGTGACAACAGTAAGATTCTCTGCGTGTGGAATGGCTCTAGTTTTGAAAAAGAAGAATAACTGTAATGTTCCTGAATCCCCCCTCTAAGTGCAGCTGATTCTATGGAAATAAAGCCCAAAGCCATGTCCTGGAGAGCACCACTGCTCCGGGACAAGGTGTTGATTAATGACTGATTCACAGGAGATTGTGGCAAACTGGAGGATTTTTCTCTGCGGAGTCACATCATCACCATTTTCCTCTTACACCTTTTCCAATTTTTAGTTAGCCCTACATTAAAAAAACTGCTTTTAATCTTTCTGCTGATATTCCTTTTTCAGTATCATTGCTACAACCTCAGGCCAAAAGTCTGCCCTGGCTTCTCTTCCCTTTTGCTTAGCAATTGTAATTTATTGATGGTAACTTGTGATTAGCTTTTGTTCTTGTGAATATTTTCAGGGCTCGGGCTCTGTCGTATTTTTCTCACTTGTTTTTTTCCCTCCTGGTTTCAAAACGAAACTGTTTGCTGTGTATATAGTAGCAAGGCAATCTATTTACATTATGTTGGAGCACCCCAGGACTGTTTACCCACACCATGTCCGTCTTTACTGGGGGTAGGGATGATTTCATTTCCAAATGAATCATTGTTTGGCTTTGTTCTTTCCAGCAGAACGAAGTAAACTGTTAAATAGAGGATGATAAAGAGATATTTCCTTTGCACCTTTTATAGCCGACAGAGATTTTGTTTGGGCTGTTCTGTCTGTTGATGCAGCGAGGTTGTATTTTTGTCATTCCCTCGGATTGCCTGAGTGTGTTGTCAGGAATATCTGAGTTATGTTGGGATCCTTTTATGGGCTTTTACTATTATAAGACTCTTACAACATGGGTTGGTTGTTGGGGTGAACACTAAGGTAAAATAGGGCTTTGTGTGACCATTTTACCTATATAGAATTGGGTTTATGGTTCTTGCCTGTCTCACAGGTACTCTGTGAGGATTTTAAGGGATGAGTAGTTAAAGCAGAGCTCTATCCTTGGTGATGCAAAATTCTCCCTGTTCTCTCAGGACACCCACACGTGAATAGCAAGGAGCTGTAAAAATGCATTACTTGGAAGGTTGAAAACTACATATAACTCCAATTATTTTAATCCTGCAAATTAAAATTTACAGAATGTTATTAATTCTTGCACCACCATTAAGTGAAATAAAATCTCTGTAGCTCTGCTCGCTCGATTTTCTCTGTTGTTGGCTGCAGGAATTTCCAGTACCAGAACAAATAATAATTCAGTAAGTTAACATTGGATCTACAGCTGCACATCCACACCTACTAAAAATATTCCATAATAATATGATACTCTCTGAATTTGCCTTGCATTTCATTGGGGATTGAAGTATTTATTTATTTGCCAAAAAACTGTTCATGGTACGCCGTGGTTCTGTTTCAGATTTAATACTGATGCTGAGAGGGAGTATATAAATTTAGATTTATGAAAAAACCATGTTGTTCTTGATACAGTGCATTCAGGCTTGTATTTATCTCTTTGTAAACAAAATAAATTTTAGTATGGCACGTTTTTAAGTGCAAAATCTTTTCTAAGTTTAAAAATCAAAATATTTTCTCTTGCTTTTCCTTCATTTGTCACAATCGCAACATGATTAAAATCCAAGCATAAAACTGGAAGTTTGATAAACATGCAGCCTGAGATGCTTTACATATTTTCACGTTACTTTTCACTATTTCCCAGAGTGAAACTCCTTTTACTAGAAGAATTCTTATGGGAAAGCAGAGTTGAAAGGACTGACATCATCAGCCCTTCCTGAAAAACAGATTGGTTTCCTTTAAGTAACACTCACTTAAGAAACCACCTATTTAGAGAGAGGCGGACAAAAATAGTTTCAAAGAAAATTAACTGTATAATAACTTAAAGCACCGGAGGGCAGTTCCTCCACGAAACGCTGCGAACACGAGCTGAAAGCGGCTCTTGGAAAACTCTCTGTTAAGTTTAATTTTTCTCTTTGCAGCGTCTCACGATAGGCGCAGTTCGCACGGAAATCAAGCTGCAGCATCGGCCCGCGTTGTTTTAACGTGCTTTTAAAACTCCTATTTGTGTCACTGTCGTGTTTCTCCGCGGCGTCACCCTCGGCTCTTTTATAATTTAAGCGTCATTTCAGATAATTTCGATTCATTCCTTTTGCAGCTGCGTTTCTTCGCGCGGTTCTTCTTCCCTCAGCGCTCCCGCCTGGCCCGCCGCGGCCTGCAGGGGGCGCCCTCCCCCCGGCCATGGCGCCTCAGGCGGGGCCGGCCCTGAGGGGGGCCCTGGCGTGGAAGCGCCGAACGCGGACAAATGGTGGCGATGAGGAGAAATCCCCTCTCTTTTGCACTAAGTCAGGCACTGAGCTGCTCGTATAGGCATCATAAGTGTTTATTTATTCGAAAATACAAACCCTCCGCATTCTCTGCGCTGCCCTTGAGCGATTCTCTTCACACCTTCACCTGAAGTTTCTCTTCACGGTTAAGAGGCAGTTGGGAAAAAAAAACAAAAACCAAAATTAATTAACCTGGTGGGAAATTTCTGTTCATGACTTTTAGAGACTATTGTATGATTCTGTGATGATTCTTTCTTTCTGGAGCAGTGCCGGTGGTGGTGATGGAAGGTCCCACATGTAGGGCTGGGAAAAGAGGTGGGAAGAGCTGGAATCACCAGTTTGGGAGCTGGCCAGCAGCTTACTGGGTTTGAGGGAGCTGTATTTGCTGTGATTTAGCTGCCTTTTCCCCAAAAAAACCCCTTCCTTTAATTTGGTAATGGATAGAGAATCCATGGAGTGAAAGAAGTGGGTGGTGTATTTTGGGTAGTTTCTGAAGTGGAAGGAAAAGATCCATTCCCTTCAGATAAGTAGGGAAGTAGACTGATAAATTCTGTCACAAGGGAAGTTCGTGTCTGTACATCAAGTGTTTCTGAAACAGGTTTTTGTAAACAGCATAGATCGGAGCCTGGGGCATGTTTGTGTTGATATTTGAAAGAGTAGTTTCGAATATTCAGGATAGATTGGAAATTGAAGGAGACGGACATCAGAAGGGAATTGCAGCTCTAGAGACAGGAGTGTAAAAATCTATGAGTGAGTGATTTAGCACAGCAAATGCTGTAGCAGTGGTCAGAGCAAACTGTTTCGGAAAGGTTGTGGGTAGGCAGACAGAGGGGAAATAATCAGCAGTGCACAGGAGACCGTGATGGCAGAGATGGATCACGAGGTGAGAGGAAAGGGGAAGGCAGAGAGGAGTGGGATTACCACAGATGTGAGCATCCCACTGAAGCTTTCCTGTCAAGATGGATGATTTCAGTCTTGGTAACATCAAATGGAAGGAAATTTTGAGAGGGTCAAGTGCTGATGTGTCAGAGTCAGGTACTGAGGGAGTCTAAGAAGTGGTAACTGGAATTTTAAGTGTTTATCTGCAAATGACTTAATGAATGACAGTTTGTAATTCTATGGCTATTTCAATTGTTCCTTCGATCACTCCCTCGTTGTTTACTGTAAACTCATGTGTTTCCATTGGCAAATCTCCCCAGCTAACCAGGTACATAAAAGACAGGCTAGCACATTTCCTTTTTGCACACTGCAGGTAGGAACAACATCCTGCAGCTGATGCAGCGCTTTGGTCGGGTTTTGCCAATTGGAAATTGATAAATAATGATATTAATGATCCATGAGAAGGAGCATGCTCGACTTTACATCTTCCCAGTGTGTCAGTGCAGAGGGCTAGGTACACTTGTGTGCAGCTGAAATGAGTGTGATCAGCATAAAAGCCATCAGTAGAATTGAGATTTGGAGTAACAGTCCAGCTGAAAAGAGTTGGTCACTGAAGGAGCGGGGCAGGAAAGATTCTCTGCATGGTTCATGGCCAAAGCACAAAGGGGAAAGGCAGGAATTAGGTCAGGAGAAGAGTGGACTAGCACAGGGGAGGCATTGCAGTCCAGACATTTGTTGGGGGGTCAAGGAATGTAAGTGGTTCAAGGGAGCTGCCATCAGTGAAATGACAAAAAGTAGCTTTGCTCACCTGATACAAGCCTGTAAGATGTTGGATCAGAAGGTGAGAAAGTAGAATCTAGAGTTTTTCAAGAGACCGTATCAGCTGAAGGAGGAGGTTTAAGTCTGGAGGGTGTTGTGTGACAAGGGAGCTTTGGTATGAGGGAAGGTGAAAGCATGTGAAGCTCTGTGTGAGTAACCAGTGAGGGGAAGGAATGGGGCAAGAGCTGGTGGGAACAGTCATTTTATCTGATGGACATGCTGAGTTCAAGCCCAAACACCTTCTGCTTCCCCTGGCTGTGGGTATTCTGGGAATCCAGAGCTGCTCCCTCGTGTCTGCAGCCCAAATCAGACTCCCTGTCTATATGATTGGTGATGGATTATGCACTAAATGGGTGTTGCCCTTGCTGCCCTTTTTTCTTTTTTTTTTTTTTTTCCAGTTTATTTTTCTTAAGTAAGGCATTTAATCAACTGTGCATCTTTGGTAGCCTGAAAAATGTAAACACTTTATGGAAAGAAACGTAAGCATTAAGATTAGAAATAAAATATACTTCTATCTTTTAAAAGGTTTATCTTTACCCTTAAATATGCTGATTGAGCTTATTCTTTTTTACTTAGCCCTTGTGGGCTGTTAAAATCAGTTGCTTTTTCCCATCTCAAGGAAATGCATCTTTGACACTTCTCATGACCTGAGTCACGATGCTGTCACGGAGCCAGAAAACATCCTCAGCGGTCATGGGTAAAAGAGCAGAGCTGCCGAGGGTGTGTGGTGGGTGCAGGAGGGACAGATTGCTCCAGTTCCTATTCTATGGGTGTTTCAGACAAGCCATTTATTATAATTACCCATGGATATTATGATCAAGTTCTCAAATGTAGTAGTTCTCAAGGCACTTTTTTTTTTTTCCCCCACATAACTTGGGATAAATCTCGTGTTTTCAACCCGGATTGAATTCAGATGCTAAAATATTTGGGTATTTAATAATTTGTTCTTGTGGTTGCAACTGGAGGGCAAAAAGGGCAGAGATGGAAAGGTGGGGATAAAAAATCACAGATGTATTAACATGTAGTTTATCATCAAAATAAATTGTAATAAGGTCAGCCCTTTGGGTGAGGGGCTGCCATTAAACTTTCCCTATCTCCTCACCAAACACATTTGCACACAGAGATGTCCTTCAGAAATTCCCAGCCCAGTTCATTTTGCAGTTTCTAAGACAGGCGGGTCAGTTTTTCTGACTGTGCTGTCTCAATACAAAAAACATTAAGCTCATAAAGATAATTTTATTCTGTATCATTTGGAAGAGAAGCCTGAGACACCGAAATTTTCCAAAGTTTACAATGCTGAAGCGTCTCGGAGTCGTGCCTGAAAGAAGGCTTTGAATTGAGATCTGTGCTGATCTGGATTATGATGGATGGACACGACGAGGGGCAGCAATAATGCATTCTTGTTTTCTCAAGCGCTTCATCATTCACCAGCAGACAGTGTTAGCAAAATTCCCATGTGCAAGAAATCGGAGCAACAGAGCCTCTCCCCAGCGCCCGCAGGCTGCCTGCACGATAACCTCATTAGTGCAGCGTTAGTCTGAGCTCAGTCCTGTCCTCTCAAGAGTTTGCAAACTCCAGCCCACAGCTGTGGTAGCCACAGCCTCTGGCCCAGAGCTGGCTTCCAGCCACGTGGTGGGGAGGATGGCTCTGCTCCTTCGTGTTTGTGCTACCTACTCTGCAGCTACACCTGTAGTAGTTATAAGAAACTAATGGCTCTTCCCATCTGTGGAGAGCTGAAGGTGCAAGATCTGTTTCAAAGAGGATGAACTTGGCCCTGGCCTTTGGTGGAGATGACCAGGGTGGCCAGCGTGGTTGTTGTGGTTGGTAGCCCCACCTGGAACAGCCCAGCTGAAGCGTTGCCACTGCTGCCTGCACTAAGCCTGAAGCCAGCAGCTGGCAAACCAGTTTGGCTGGGTTTGTTTTGAGTTTTGCCCATACATGGACTTGAGCCTTGCACAAACATTATTTTGAGTTAAATAAGTCCTGAAAGATGATGATTATGCCAGATTTGTGTGTGTGGTGGTGGAGGGATTGTTTCCTAAGGAAATCCATCTTTGTGCAGGTAGAGGCGCTCTGCTGAGCACCAGAGGAGATTTTTGGGTATCAGTGAGAGGGACACTTGGTAACTGAGGGACAAAGTTCCTGAAACTGAAGAGAGCAGAAAAGCTCCAGAAGGAGGAAGGGACTGTTACGAGGCCATGTTCAGATTTTGAGTGGATGTTGCTGGAGTTCAAGGAGCTCGGGTGAAAGGGCAGGGGACTCTGTCCCAGCAGTGACCGAGACACTTGGGCTGGCGCTTGCACGTCTCTGCAGAGCACTCAGACTTAGGAGCTGTCACCATCACATGCCTTGCCTGGATGCAAACAGGGAGCAAGCTCTGCTTTCTGAGATTTAGTGCAGCTGTGTTTCCAAAGGTTCCATATCAAACAGATTGAAATGTTACAAAAACAACCGGCTGCGTTGTTTTCTCCCATCCATTCCAGTGGAAGCAAGTCAGTGATAGGTTTAGCTCTGAGTAGCTACTTGGTGTGTGTACAGTAGCTAAGGCATAATATTCCTCCTTTAATGGGGCTAATTGTACTGGAAATATTGAGGGTTAGGGTGTGAAATGAGTTTAAATTTGATAGGACACAATTCAAGGAAATGGCAATGTAACTTTAATTGAGAGGCGATCATTAACTAAAATAATTCATTTCCTGACTTTTTCTAGGAAAATATCTAACATTTTACAAAGAAAGATAACACATGTTGGACTGAACAAAACAAAGCATGAAAGGAAAGGCCCACTTTGGCAGTAATGAGGGCTCGTGGTGCTGGGTGTGTTTCCTGGGCCCTCCCTGAGTTTGTCTGTCTGTCCTTCCAAGGACTCTGTGAGCCAGCATTGCTTCCGCTGGGTTCTCTGCTCGGGTCACAAGGCAGCATTTCTCACCAGGGCGCTGCTGTTTCCTCTTCCGACTGTAGTAGATTACAGATTATCCTGGAACATGTCTGAGGAAAGGTCAGAAACGAGGGTGAAAGTCTTGGAACTGAAGCTGGGAAGCTTTCCATTCTCATCCGGGGAACTTTTTGTATTGAATAAAAAGCAAAGCAAAATAAACCACCACATCCATGACACTTCTGTTTTTCCTGCCATTTTTTTGCCTACCAGTTAGAAAGGGTTTTGTTTCCCTTGGATTATACAATTAGGGAATGTTTAGCTGAGGAATCCTCAGTGTTACACTAAACAGAAATAATGGCCAAACATGGTTCATTTTCCTGTAACTTGGCCTCCACATGATTGCATAGCCCGGAGTTACTGCATTTTTATTTACCAAATTATAGATGTTTATATGTAGTGTTAATGTCAGTAGACTTCGTGGTACCCTTTGAAATGGAGTCTGTTAAATACTGGAAGATATAAAAACTAATCAAGTGGGGTTTGAATTTTAATGACACTGCATTACTAAGCTTTTTGTATTAGAGTAATGGAAGAAAAATGGAAAAAATCAACATAGAAGCATTTAATTATAAGGCTGAGAGGTGCTTGATACCACTTTAGTTTTTCAGATAAAGTGTATAGAGAAGCTAAAATCCTTCTGATCATTACTTTCCTAACAGAAAAAATTGTCTGGGCTAAATCCTCTTTGCTTTGCTCACTGACAGTTTACACCAAAGTATTGCACTTGGAGCTGTGTCATACACATGCTGAAATTTAACAGGTAAAAGACCTTAATTTCAGTTTCTTAATAAGCTGATGTTTGCATCCCTTAGGTGTGAGGGTGTGGTTTTGGTTTTCAGCTTGGCTGTGATTTAGGAGTTCCATTTCTGTGCCCAAGTGGGATCTGTGCTACTGATAGATCCACTAACTCAGCTGAAATCAGATCAGAAGTGATTTGGTTGCATTCATGTGGGGCTGTGCACAGACTAAAGAGCAGGGGCTTCATCCACATCATTCTTTCAGGATCCTGCAAAGTCTTTTTGCTGCACTGTGTTGCTGCTGAATGCAATCCTTGGGGCTGGGCAATGTCCCTGCCAAGATGTGTTTGGATGTATAATTGTGTCATTAGTAGTGCCAAAAATGAGGGTGTTTCTGCTCCTCTCTCCTCAGAGATGATCTCTGACAGCAGTGCCCTCAAGTGTTCTGCTCAAACGCTGACCAATTTGAAATCTGGCCTGAATTCATCAAGGCTCTTAGTTGATCAGAAGAGGACATGTAACTGTATTAATTGCTTTCAGTTGATTGATTGCTTTTTGAACAGTGTTAGAAGCTTACAAGTCTTGAATGTTTTCCCCTTGATGTAGCTTTCCTTTCGTATCCAAAAATACAGATTGAAAACTTAAAAAAGCATGATTTGATCAAACGTTTAAATCTCATATTCGAGCCTAAAAACTAACTTAAAGATTTAACATTGATTGTAAATAAAATCATCATAACTAAAATTTTAGCTGTTGATAAATTGCCACTGCAGTGGTGGAGAGT
Source organism: Polioptila caerulea (assembly GCA_013397295.1). NCBI lineage: Eukaryota > Metazoa > Chordata > Aves > Passeriformes > Certhiidae > Polioptila > Polioptila caerulea. Next base: position 222,441 of record VYXF01012762.1, on the reverse strand, counting down.
TGAGGGTGTCTCTGCCCAGGGGCTGAGGAGGGAAGCGATGCCGTGGGACCCCGAGCCTCTCCAGCCATACCTGGGAGCTGCTCCTGATGGCTTTTCCACAGACGTCCAGCTTTGTCAAAAGCCACTAAATCTTGTGAAGTTTATTTTCCTTATAGCATCTGTGTTTTATAATGGTGCTTTTAATTTGTTTTCTCTTTGCCTGCTGGGATTTCTTTTGTCCGGCACTTGCAGGCCTCCCTTTTTTCCTCGCTGGAAGTGAGTCTGTCAGTGATGGCCAGTTTGGGAATACAGCTCGGCCTGGCTGCTCCCTCCCTCTCACAACAAAGCCCATTGTTGGCTTCTTTCTTCACATTTATCCTCAGCTGAATCCATTTCTCCTTCAAGTGTCAGTGGAATAAAATGTCTGGAAAAGAGTGGCTCAGGTTTGGGGTGATGAGATGGTGCTGGTTTTGCAGGCTCTCAGCAAACAGGTCCAAAACCAATGGATTGGGTTTTCTGTGTCTCAGCAGGCAATGTTTGCCCAACGTAAATAAACTTGTCAGACTCCAGAGCCACGGCATCCTCAGCTCTTTGGAAGTCCCTTAGTAAAATTAGTGAGAGATTTCCCAGCCTAGACTGGCTTTACTGTATCCCATGCACAGCTCTGACAGGAAAATCTCTGTGGCAGCCCATGGAAAGACAAATACTTGACCCCCTGCCTTGCACGGGGTCCTGAGGGCCCTGGCTGATTACCAAGGGAAAGTGCCTCCTTGCTGGGGATGCTCCACTGGAAATGATCCTTGAGAGGACCTGTTTGCCCCGGGATGGTGGTGGTGCTGATTGATGGCAGTAAAAGCATTCCTGGAGCCGTGTGTAGGGTGAGATCTGTGTGTGTCCGTCCCCAGCCATGTGCAGTTAAATGCACTGTCCACATGTCGGGAGGTAACTTGAGTTCAGCCTTCTGCTGGATGAAAAATACTGGATATTTCTACCCGACTTCAACTTTGGCTTATTTGTTGCTTGTCCTTTGACAGTGAATCAACAACGGCTTGAGCTGTAGAAATAATGTTGATGCTTGACTGCATTCTTTGTGCTCTTCTGGCCTGATCTGACTGCCCTGTGCACACGCAGCTCCTGTTTGCTGCAGGAGTTTCCTCCTTGGAATTGCTGGAGGAATGGAAGGGTAATTTTTGGGATTCCTGGATGGATACAGCAGCACACCAGAAAATTAGGGGGTTTCCTTTAACCTCAATCGTCCCCATCATGTTGATACTATTGTAGTCAGATTTACAAGAACAACTTTCCTGTCAGAAATAATTTCTCTCCTCTTTGTAGCATTCCAACTTTTAATATTTGACAAGTATCACTTTTAATTACAATTTCTGCAGTTAAGCAAGTGACTGTTGCAGCAGAAAATGCAGGTTGGCAGGCAATGGTTATTGTGACATATGTTTGGTATTTACAGCTTTTCCATTTGTCACAGCAGAATTTTTTTATCATGTTTGTGCTGTGAAGTGCTGTGTGTTATGAGGTCTGGTTTAGTTAATTTTTTATTGAGGTTTGTATACATCAGATTTAGCTATACTTCCAACTGCATAGTTACAAATTAAATGCTTGGCCTCTTGAATGTTTTTTGATTTCTCTCTCAAAAAAGAATCATCTTATGTTTTAGTCCCTTTCAGAATCTCTTTTACACATTTTCATTCTTTTTTAAATTTTATACTCTTTTTTTTGTTGTTTGTTTAATTATGTTTCCTTATATCCGAGCCTAAGAATTTGTAAGATGTTGTTCCTACAATTAATAAAAAACTCTGAAGGGATGAGATAATCCTGTAGTTTCCTAAGTATCCCTAACTGCTCTGGGATTCCTGAACTTGCATGGAAGCAAAGCAGCTCATCCTTGTGTAGGAAGGACGTCTGTGAATTCCTCATTTCTCTGCATGCCACTATTCCATGGAATCAGCTGAAGGCTTTGCATCTGGAAAACCACCTGAAGCTGGGAGCAGAGGGCACTGAAACAGGAAACGTGCCTGGAGAGGGGAGAGGGGGCTGTTCCAAGCCAGCCTTTGGATCAGGAGTTCTGAGTTAATCATTAGATTCTGAACGAGTGAAAGAAAACAAATCAGAGACATTTGGAGCCCCCTCAGTAGATACTGTCAGTGTTTGCTGTGCCCATGTGGATCCAGGGGAATATGGGAGAGGGAAACACTTCCAGAGAGGCCTTGGCTGCAGGAACAGAGACTAATTAGACAATAGTGCACAAAACCATTCATATGCCTTCCTGCAAGAACCAAAAATGCATTATTAAACTAATCTTAAAAAAAAAAATAATTGCATCTCAGTCTTATTTAAAACTGAGCAGGGTTTTTTTTTTCCCTTTTCCTTTTCCTTTGTATTTCAAGTTGGTGCAGGAAAATTGCTATTAATGAAATCTGCTCTCTGGGAACTTCAATGGGCTTGTTCTTCATTAAAGCCTTGCTATTTCTCTTAAAACGTATTGATGGATGCTCAGGCCAGATACTTATCACAAAATACACTTTGTAATTTCATCGTTTCTGTTGTTGTGCTTCTCTGAGATGCAGAGGTCTGGGGGCTTTGCAGAAAAACCCAAAGAAAACCCCCAAGCTCACAGTTATATAGTATTAAAAGAAGGGTGAAGGAAACATTGAGTGTCTTTAGGATGATGAGACATTCATTAAGATTTTTCCGCCTTCCTTTTCCTATTTGCAATCCATCTGAAGTACCATTAAAGCTTTTCAGGCAGCTTCCTGTGAGAAACCCTTTGCTGTGCTGTTTTTCTTCCTTGAAAAAAGGGTGGCTGCTCTTGAGGCAGATTGTATGGATTTGGCCTGGGATTTGTATAATATCTGTGTAGAATGCATCGGTTGTTTAGGAACCTAATTCCCAATATGGTTCCCTTTTGATTAAGAACAAAGCCAGCGTTTCACAGCATTATAGGAACACAGAAAAACAAGTTAATGATCTAAACCTTTTAATTCATGGTTGCTTGTCTATTTAAAGTACTTTTGATTCCGCTATAAACAGACTGGCCCCTTTTTTTGTTTAACTTCTTTCTTTGGTTTCTTCGCATTTCTTTCTTTACTGTCCATGAAATTTGGAGCTAGTTTCCTTTTCCAACTGAAGAATGAAAGGTTGTGACTACAGAGTGATACAGCGAGTAAGAAAGCGGATCCAAACTGGGCGTCCATCCAGCACAGACCTCTTTGAAATCAGCTAAATTTAGGGTTGTTGAGGGCTTTTTTGTTATGTTTTCCCTTTCCTTTTTTTTTTTTTTCACTACCTGTGTTTCATTTTCGTCTTTTTGAATGAATATGAAATTTGTTACTTTTTGGATACTTTTTGGATTTTTACATCTATTTTGGCGGGGCTTGATTTGACATAGTTACTTGATATTTCCCTCCAGCCTGAGTTCTGCAGATGATTATTCTGCTTGTCTTTATCCGTCCAGACAACAAAAGCGACCTTTTCAGGACTTCCAATTACCAACACTGTATGTGGTACTTTAGGAAAAGAATTCCCTTCCAGATACTTCTNGGTTGTTTTTGAAAAAAATTTTCCTCCACATAGTTGTTTTTTTTTTTTTTTTTTTTTTTTTTAAATAGAGCATTGGAATCCAGAGTTTGTCCTTCAAATCGAACTCGAAAACTTTTTGGTGAACAAAACTGCCAGGCAAGCAGCAGCAGCAGGAGGAAAAATTTCCCTTGCATGGAAAGGAATCTTTCCTTATCCCCACATGTGAAATTAGTAATTGCTTCTTCCATTGTAATTTATTCTTTATCTGAAACGAAGATTAATTTTTTAGGGTTTTCTTTTTTTTTTTACAACAGCAGCTCGTTCGTGGTTTTTTTGGGGGGATTTTTTTTGGTCTTTTTTAATCTTATTTCAGGCAGATGTAGAAATGATAAATGAAGACAAAATTCCAGTAATGTGTTTTATTGCATCTCTGTCCCATCAAGGTAAATTGAACAGCCAGGACACTTACAATAACTTCACAAACAACAACCCCGGGAATCCTCGGCTCCTGCCTCTCCCCAGTCTGACTGTGGTGTTGCCTCTTGCTCAAATCAAGCAGCCAATGACATTAGGGACCATCACCAAACGCACAGGGTAAGTGGCACAAACCTTCCTTGGCCTTTAGCATTCATGTGGGAGTCATTTGTGTTATTAGTGAGACTCAGTTTTATTCCGTGTTTTAATGTCAGAATTTGTAATTTATTAGCAGCAGAAGGGAGGGGAGGGGGAAGAGGAGACTGAAAACATCAGATAAATAAATACAACCTGAAAACAAACCTCTGGAAATTCAGGGATATTCATTTGGGTGGGTCAGGAGACATTTTCACACCAGGAATTGGAAGGAAACATAAGCAGAGCTGTATTCAATCAGAATAAAATATGGATTTACTTTTTTTTTCCCCCAAGTTTGTTTGTTTTGATTTCCAACCTTTTCAAGCAGAAATGATTTTTGACCGTCAGAACTGGAAAGACAGTAAGCCAGGTTGAGCAGAAAGGCAAAACTTAATCCTGCTGTTTTCTTGACCTTATTTTTCCTCTGTTGCACTGTTCTGGACTGGGTCATTCATGTGTGGATTTCCTCTCCAGAGTCAGCTGCACTTTGGTACTTCTCATGTGCCATGATAAAGCACTTCAAAGTATTTTTTGAGAAAAGCTCCTCTAAATGTATTTATTATAAGATTTTATAAGCTTCATAAACCGTAGCAATTTAAAATTATTTCATTAGTACTGCCCAACAGCTGCCTCTTGCTAAACTTTAAATATTCTTTTATTGCCATTAAAGCTACAGGGTGATGAGTATATTTTTCCTCTCTCATTTTCTGGTTGTTTGAATTCCTGAATAATTTCCAGTTAAAAATCTGATTGATCTGTTAGTTTTTGGAGGACTTTTATATTTTTAAGGAAAGTAGATCGAGCATGGCATGTGGTTGGACAAAACAACTGAGAGTCCTACAGCCTCCTAACCTTTTCCTGCATTTTGGCAAGCACTGCCTCCCTTGCTTCAGAGCTTTCTTGCTCAAACCCTGCTCATGAGGTGAATTTTCCCTTGTGTTTCATGAGCTGGGAATTATTTTTCAGGCGACAGCTCCCGGATATTCCCTGTGTCCCCTGTGTAATTCCCATGTTTGTGCTTGAGTTCAGGACGTGCTGTGAGAGCCCCTGTAGCTCTGGCTGTGAGTGCTGGCAGGCAGAAGCTGGGCTGTGCCCGTGTGTATCCATTCTGTCTGCCCAGCAATCCTCTCCTGCCCCGCCGTGAAACGGGAATTTCACGGGGCTCGAGGAGCCAAACGTGAGCCACGGACACGCAGCTGCCCCAAGCACAGAGAGAAATTCCTGAACTTCACACATCACTCTAAATGGAACTTGAGAGAAGAAGCAGTTTGAGGGTCACGTTGAGGTTTAGCTTCCTCCACAGACACGTTGCAGTTGCTTATTTTTGCCTTTTTAATTTTCTGCTCAGTTTAAACTGAGTGAAAAAGATTTTGCTGCTGCTCAGGTGAATTTTGGAAGCATATCCAGGTATGATCCTGGATGAGGATGGGAAGGGAGGTGGGATCAGGGGGAGGTTGTCACAGGGCAGGAGGTCACAGTTCCTCAAAGAGGGGAAATACCAAAAACCTGACTTGAAGAATATGGCCGGTGAAGGCCAGAAATGTAAATGTGGCCTCCCAGAACTAAAATAGACACTTAGAACCAGGTGGGACATGGCAGAGAAAGAAATTAAAAATTCACCTGAGGGCCTGCCAGGGGAGGTAGGTGGTAGGAGCAGTGAGGAGAAGGATTTGGAAAAAAAGCTCTTGGTTTACAATTGTAATTAATGCAAAATTCTTTACAAGCGATGCTGTCGTGATACCAGCAAACCTTTCTAAAATTATTGCAACTGTAATAAGTCTGCAGTATTTTATTTAATGTTTTATTCTTAAACATCCAAAACATATTTGGAGTGTTCATATTTGTAGTTTTCCGGTAAATTATACTATTCATAAACTGTCTCTGTTCCATTTTATGTAGTTTGAAAAACTAATTAAATTTAAAATGCTCAGTGAGGCTTATGTAAGGGGGGAAAACAACAGTCATGGGAAATACCCTGCTGTGTAAATAGAGTTTTCATGAATGAGGATCATAATTTTCAGCACAGCCCACGTAGCCTTGTAACGCTAAGCCGAGAGCTTCCTTCATTTGTTCTGCATCCAAAATATTTGATGAAAGTACACAAAATTAACATGAAAAGCTGTTATTTATAAAGCAGGGATTTAAGAGGAATGCCTAGGATCCAAGAAGCCTGGCATGCCTAAAATGACCAAATTGAGACGGCAGCCTTAACTTAAACCTCCAGGGGGCAAAGCGTGTGTTTAACATATTTAACATCTGCCCTCATATTTCTGCAAACACATAGCACTGGGAGTCTGTGCAGTGTAAGATTTCGACAGGACAGGGACCATCTGCCTCGCTGGGAGAAGTGGAGGAGGCATGTATTACTGCAAATGGCAAAAGACAGATGTATTTACACCTCCATGGTCAGCACCTCTGAGCGCTGCTCCGAGGAAACAAGGCTCTTCCTCGGGAGCAGCTGCTGAACCTCGCGATTGTGCAGCCATCAGAAAGGGAGCTCGGCATCACCCGCCCGCTCCAGCGGCTGCTCAGCCGCCCTCGAAGGCTCCTCTCCCCTGCCTGGCACTTGGCAGGAATTAAAAATGGAATCTGTTGCAGCACGTCGAAGAGAGGCTCAAACGCCGTAGAATTCGAGGGCTGCGTTTGTCCATTTTGTTTGCTCTCAGCATCAGCTGCTTTAATGTGAAATCTTCGGGAAGTCTCGTAGGTTTTATTCACCCAAAAAATCCAGTTGGGGTTTGTTCTGCCAGTATCCAAGACAGCAAAATATTTTCCAGGTACTGAAAGGGCTGATCAGTGCTCTTAATATCGTGTGTCTGGAGCAGTGCTGCAAAGCATGTCATGTTGCTTGACAGGTGGAATGGCAGTAAATTTTTAAAAAGTGTTCCCTGTAGCCCTATGGGAATGAAAGACAGAGTCTGGAATTGTGTCATGACCGTGCCGTTCATCACAGATGCTTTTCCCCCCCTGCAAACACGTGGATTTTGGAACATGTTCTGATCAGTCACTGCTCTCAATGCAAGTTCCATTGTCAGTGTGAATATCTTGGAGCATCCCCTCCACCTTCCATCACTGCCCTTCCCTTCTTTCTGCCCTCTGCGTCTTCCTTTGCGTTTCAAGTCTCCCACTGTAATTTCTGCACCTTCATCAAGCGCTTAATTTTTGTCCCTACATTTTGTCATCCCATTGACTGGCTTTCCTGTAGTTTGTGCTGTCAGCACATTCAGGCTTTCCCAGAGGGGCTCTAACACTAATGAGTAAGGAAGCTTCTGATGTTTTAAAGATTAGGGGGGGATGCAGGACAGAACAAGAGCTGGATTTAATCAGTCTTTCTATATCCGTGCCTCAGTTTCCCTCTCAAGATTTTGGAAGTACTGCTGAATTCCTTGTCAAGGCTGGTGAATGGGTTAATTCATTGCTCATTTACAAAGAGCTGATAGATTGGAAAGGGGAAGAGCTGCATGATGCATCTCATTGTCTATAAAAGGCAACGAGTCAGAACATTCTAGAACTCAGCTCTGTGCCCCACAGTAACTCCAGAGGTGCTCCCTGGTTTGTGGAATGAGTTGGAGTTAGTTTGCAGTGGGGACATGGGTGAGCTGTGATGGGAAGGAGGGAAAGAAAAGATACAATAATTGCCCCAAAAGAGAAACTATTGTCAAAGCTGGCTCCTCAACAGCAGCGTTTATTGTAACTTCCTCAAGGGACAGGGCCTTGATATTTGCATCACTCTTCACTCCCCAGTTCATCCTTGCTGGGGTGAGCAGCAGGATGGAACCTGCATTAGCTGAGTCTTGTCAAAACACAGAAATCCAGTGTGCCTTGCAGGAAAGGGAGAAACCTTGCTGCTTTCCAGCCAGGAGAATTAGACAGTGTCTTTTTAAACATGAAACTCTATCCCTGCTTCATCCCATCCCTCATTCCACCCTCAGTGAGGAAGGGGGAAGTAGGTAAAATGTCCAAAGCAATTTTATCATTTTAATTTTCCAGGCACAGAAAGTCGTGGATATATCTTGGGTTTATTTTGTCTCAGGGAGCTTCATTTATCCCAGGCTCAGCAAATGCACAAACAAAATTAAGCAGTGCAAAATCACCACATTGTGGTACAATTAATCAGGAAGAAATAACTGAAACACTAGAGAAAGAAAAGTCAAGCTAAAGAATTCAGCACAATTGTCTAAAGCCAGACATTCTCTTTTTGGCACATTTCTCAGACATATTTTATATCACTTTTAGTTTTTAAAATACATTTTAGTAAGAAAGCAACTGCTGTAATGATTTGTAATTGATACAAAATACAATTATTTGCACTGAAATTTGTTCAGATGTCACTGTTTGTGAAAGGATTCTTGATTTGGCATGATGAGGGTTAGAAGGAATGGATATTGCACAGCCTCTTAAAACCTTCAATAATTTTATCAAACATAACAACACGAAATCAAAGTATTTCAGTTTTCAATTTGCTGAAACTCAGAACCAGGTAAGAAAGTGTGAAAATTCTGTCAGAACTTTGAATGAATCATGTTCATTCCATGATTTCCTCTGGAATGTCTCCCTGGCTCTGGAGAGGGGAACCTGGGTGAGTTTTTGCCCTGGCACTGCTCTCGCTGTCACCGAGCGCTGCCATCTGGTGCTGTCCCTTCAAGGTTGGCTTCTCCTGTCATTTGTGGATTCTCTCTCGCTCTCAATTAGCATTCCATCCATATTATGTGAAGGAAATAGTGGAGAACAATTGCTTATATAAATATCAGAGGGGAAAAGTGGTCCTCTTTGGAGAAATCAGGTCTTTTGAACAGAAAGGAGGAACTGAGTTGGTTTTCTCACATGTAAAGCATTTTAATAAGACTATTGAAGTCTAACTACAGTGAAGTTTAACTACTTTTTATTCATGATACCAAATTTTCTGTCCATTTCCATCCATTTTCTATCCCAAACCAACCGAACAAAACCCTCAGTTGGAGCCCACCTGGGCCAATTTGTAATTAAAATAAAGAGAATTTGTTGATTTGCAAGTGTAATCAGGTCAATATAGCAGTTGTGGAAGAAGAAAAACCAGTGTTATCTCTGAAGTGTTTAATGGGCTCAGCTAAGTGTTATTTGCCTGAGGTTTGAAGACAGAGCAACTGAGGCAGAGAAAAAAAAAATAGTCCAAACCATCCATGGTCATCATTTAGAAATTGAATTTTAAGCTCCCAGACAGATCTGACCACTCTCCAATGACTCTTCAAATTTACACTCGATACATTCAAGGTTTTAAATTATGTTGGCTTTGAGTTATGCAGGAGATTTTGCTTTCAATGAAATCTTTAAGCTGTGCAGTAGTGCTGGACTCATCCTCTAGACTGGCCTTTGGCTCGGGGGCTGCCTGTGCTGGATTTGTAGGAGATCATTCATTCACACAATTCAGCTGGGTTTTAGCACTGTCCAGAGATGATCTGTTAGGGCTAGAAGGGGGCTTGGTTCTGCCAAATGAGCTCTGTCCCCAAAAACGTTAACCAGTTTATTAAATACAAAAAGTTAAAGGCCAGTCCCTAACATGGAGCTCAAATTTATTTTTTTTTGCTATAGTACTAATTAAAACCAGGGGAGTTTTCTGTAATATTTTATTCTTTATTGGATTTTTGCATCTTTGCATGTTGAAGAATGTTTGTCTTAGGTTTGTACCTTCACCTGAATGTTTTTTGAGAGGATCCCTTCATTCATTGGTGTCGTGCTCATGTCAGATTTAGTTCACTGAATTCTTTTTTATCAGGCTGGTATCCTTTTAATTGTGTTGGTCTATGGCTGAGTGCTTTGTACATCCTTCAGTGCTGGACCTTTCCTGATAATTCATTGCCTGAAAATATTTCACCTGTTTCAACTACCCAGAACTTATTGCTGAGTCAGAGTATGAGAAGCAAACAGAACCATTGGCATTTACAAAATCAATTATTTAGAGATTTTGTGGATGATGTTACATCCCAAATGAGACTCAGAGAGGCCTTGAGCATGTGAGTAGCTCTAAATTTGCCTCTTTTTGCTCCTTTTCTGATTTTATGTGGATGTCACTGTGGCAATGGCTTTTTAAAGGGAGGTATCCATTGAAAATTCCCTCAGATGGATGGGTTAAAAACTCTCCACTGTGCAAAATACTTGAAGAAAACATGAAATCAAATCCTGGTGTAAATTGTTGGGTGGCCAAAAGCACTCAGCTCTAGATCTGGTGATTTGAGCATCAAATACATTTGAAATAAGTTAGGCCTCTCTTTCCTGCATCCGTGCAAGCTTTTAAGGGGGGGAAAAGAAGATTTCTGGGTCAAACAGTTGCATTTCATGGGGTGTTTCTGTCCTAGCAAAAGGCTGAGTAATTGTCCCTGAAAGGTTCTGATTGGCCCTGTTGGTTTTATTTGACCTCCTCTCAGTAACTCCTAAACCTGCCCCTCTCAGCCCCTCAGCATTCCCTGGCAAACGCCCACCTAGGGCTGATTTGGGTGCTGATCCCCCTTTCCTGGCAGTTCTGACTCCAGTATCTGCAGCAGGCCCAGCCTTGGCAGCAGATTGGAGGGGGCCCTGAGCTGTGCCTAACCCCAGCCCTAACCCTGAGCCCAGCTTGCACCGATGTCCCCCACGTGTCCCGATGTCCCCCCTGCCCTGGGGCTGTGCCTGGGCTCTGCTGCTCCCCAGGGCATCAGCCAGGGCTCTAACAATGGTTCTCTGCATAAATCTGAATTGCATGATATACAGTGGACTTGTTGGGAATTGAGTTCTCATCTAATTTCTGTGCATTTTTCCCCTTTCCGTGAAGACCTTACCTGTTTGGAGCAGGATGTTTTTCCATAAAAGCTCCTTGGTGAGTTCCCAGTTCAAACCCAGCATGCCTATACTCCATTTGCTGTCCTTGCTGAAAATAACTCTGTGCTTAGACGTTTTAATTTTGGATTAATTTTTTGTTTTCATTTGTTTACCTGCATGGCTGATCCATAGGTTTCCACCCACGTAACTTCACTTTTAAACTATGGATTCGTGTTCACCATCAAGCATTGCAAGGAATTGAATTCATTTTTTTCCCCTTTTTTTTTACCTTTGAGAGTGCATTTAATTTTTAAGTAGCAGGGAAGCTGAAAAAATAAATTATTTCTAAGTGGGCAGAAATGATTGCAATGTCTTTCCAAACAAGCCTCTCTCTTTTTTTTCTATATTGCTTCCTTTATTATTGTAGCACTAAGTTGCTTACAGACAGAAAACATCGATGATGACCTCTGAAAAATAAGCCAGATTAGCAGTGAGTAGGCAGTAAAGTACTGCAGTGAGAGGTGAAGCAGTAAAATGGGCTCTAAAAAAAAATGAAATAAAAAGAAAAGCTGATTACTCTGGAGGAAAAAAAATCCCAGAATGGTCTGGGGTGAAAGGGACCTTCAAATCATCTCATTCCAACATGGGAAACAGTTCTGCTAAAACTGGGATATTTGAAATAAAAGGGGAGTTCATTTTAATGTGAAAAAATGCAGCATTTTATAAGAATACAGACAAGAGAAAAAGCGAGTTTTAAGGAGGTTTTTCATGTTGGAGTTTGGTTCAGTATTTGGGCAGTGCTGCACCACCTCAGTCCCCACTTTGTAAAGGGATTGGGTTTAGCTGCTGGCAGTTTGGGATAATGGGACTGGAAGATGGAGGAACATTGGAGAAAATATTAAAACTTCCAGCAAGGAGTTTTCTGGGGCTTGTGTTTTTGGGGTTTTTCTGTGGGTTTGGGATTTCCTCTTTGTTTTTCATTTAGCTATTAACTATGGGCACCCGTGTCTGTTTGGAGATTTGTACGGGGCTCCTGGGCTTGCTCCAGAAGTTGGCACCACGTGTATCACCCTCAATGTCTCTATCAAAATATTCTCTTCAGGAAAAGAAGCTGTTAAGAGCTCTGTGGGACACAGAATTCCCAGAGAAAGGCTGAGGAGGGATCTGGGAGCTGTGCCAGGAGAAGGAAAGGGGAGGGAGGGAGAGAGGATGGAGGGAAGGGGAAAAGGAAGGAGGGAAGGAAGAGAGGGAGGAAAGGGAAAGGGAAAGGG